>CM051391.1:6321016-6471016 GCA_028015245.1 Cardamine occulta | reverse complement strand
CGATTATACAGATAAAGAAAGTGAGACTTGATAACTTTGGTGAATTCATTTCACAAGCCTTCAATGACTATTGTATGTCATTAGGAATTGATATTGAACATCCGGTCCCACATGTTCATACAAAAATGGCGAAGTCTTTGATAAAAGGTTACAACTTATTGCTAGGCCGTTAATATTGAGAACAAAGCTCCCAATTTCATGTGGGGTCATGCAATTTTGCATCTCTTCTGACTACTTCAAATACGTCCAAGTGCATATCATAAATACTCCCAAAACAATTAGTATCGGCGGACGGATATATCCCATCTCCGAGTTTTTTTTATGCGCGGTTTATGTCCCTATAGCTCATACAAAAAACAAAAATGGGACCCAGAGGAGACGGGAATATATATCGGGTATACATCACCAAGTATAATTCGTTATCTTGAACCATGAACGGTGATATGTTTACGGACGTTTTGCGATGTCATTTCAATGAAGATGAATTCCCAGCGTTAGGGGGAGGAATTAAGGAAGTTCTAAAAGATATTACTTGGTGCACATCGTCGTTATTGTACCTTGATTCCCCAACGAAACAACGTGAACTGGAAGTTCAAAAAGTTGTACATTTACAGAATTTGGCAAATCAATTAACAGATGCGTTCACTGATACAAAAAGGGTGACGAAATCATATATACCCGCTGCAAATGTTCCATCAAGAATTAATGTTTTAGAAGAACAAAATGATGGAAAAATAAATGAATCTAAAGTTCAATTGAAAAGAGGGAGACCAGTGGGATCAAAAGATAAAAATCCCCGAAAGAAAAAGAAATTGGAAAAAATGAATGAGATTGGTCCAGAAGAACCAAATACAGCGAAAAGTCCTGAAGACGAAAATAAAAGTCCTGAAGACGGAAATGATTTAGAAAAATATGAGATTTCCATCAACTATGCCCAAAATGGAAAAGTATGGGCTAGAAATCAGATAGAAGATGATGATGAAATTTTCTCGTTCCCTGTATCCAAGGAAATTGATTATGAAAATGATGATCCAGATCCAAGGTCCATATTAGAATGCCAGAAAAGATTTGATTGGGAGAAATAGAAAATGGCCATGAAAACTGAGTTGAACTCCCTCAATAAAAGAAAAGTTTTTGGACCTATCGTCACAACGCCCGAACATGTAAAACCCGTCGGATATAAATGGGTTTTTGTTCGGAAAAGAAATAAGAAAAATGAGGTAACAAGATACAAAGCCCGACTTGTTGCCCAAGGATTTTCTCAAAGACCGGGAATTGATTATGAAGAAACATATTTTCCGGTTATGGATGCAATTACTTTCAGATTTTTGATGAGCTTAGCGGCATCCAAAAATCTAGAAATGCGTCTAATGGATGTTGTGACTGCATATCTATATGGATCACTTGATAATGAGATATATATGAAAATCCCTGAAGGATTGAAAATGCCTGAAACATTAAGCTCAAAAGCTAAAGAAATATGTTCAGTCAAATTACAGCGATCATTTTGCGGATTAAAGCAATCCGGACGCATGTGGTATAATCGTTTAAGTGAATATTTGTTGAGTAAAGGATATACCAACAATGCGATATGTCCTTGTGTATTTATTAAGAAATCCTTATTTGCTTTTGTGATCATCGCTGTATATGTGGATGACCTGAACATAATTGGCACTCAAAAGGAGATTGATGATGCCAGAACTCATATGAAAGAAGAGTTCGAAATCAAAGATCTTGGACAGACAAAATTTTGTCTTGGACTCCAGATCGAGCATCATCGAGATGGAATTTTTATACATCAATCAAATTATACAAAAAGGATCTTAAAACGCTTTTATATGGATAAAGCGACTCCTTTGAGTACTCCAATGGTCAATAGGTCGCTTAATGTTGATAAAGATCCATTTCGACCTTGTGAGGATAACGAAGAAGTATTAGGTCCTGAAGTACCTTATATGAGTTATTGGGGACTTATATATCTTCAAATTGTACCCGACCGGATATAGCATTTCTTTGTAAATTTACTTCGAAGATATAGTTCATCTCCACGCGTAGACATTGAGTGGAATAAAACATGTTTTTAGTTATCTTGAGAACAATCGACTTGGGATTATTTTACCTTAGAAACTCCACTTTTATTTTAGCTGGTTTTGCGGATGCTGTATCTATCGGATCCACATAAAGCCCGATCGCAAACAGGATATATTTTTAGGTTGGAGATCTGCAATATCTTGGCGTTCGCAAAACAGACTTTGGTTGCTACTTTATCAAATTATCGCAGAGACCATTGCTGTCACTGAGGCATGTAGAGAATGTGTGTGGCTCATATCGATGACTCAATATATACAAGAATCAAGCGGAATAGTCATTAATAAAGAGCCAACAAAATTGTTCGAAGACAATGCTGCCTGTGTCGCCCAACTCAAAGAAGGTTATATCAAAAGCGATAGAACGAAGCATATTCTCCCAAGATTTTTCTCTTACATACGAGAACTCGAGAAGAATCAAGAAGTAGACATCCAATACGTTAGATTCTAATCGATCGGCAGATTTATTCACGAAGGCGCTTCCCATTACAACATTCAGAAAACATGTTCATAGTATCGGAATGTGTCACCTACGAGATTTATGAAAAAGAAGATTCGTCCATCATTTCAGGGGGAGATTACGTCACTGTACTCTTTTTTCCTTGTCATTGGTTTTTATCCCACTGGATTTTTCCATGATAAGGTTTTTAACGAGACAGTACGTAATATATCAATAGTGATAGATAATTAAGGGGGAGTGTTAGAAATAATTAATTATCTATTTTAATATTATAATATTTTATATTTACGTCGGTAAGTTTAGCCGACTTACGTTTGTTATATAATATAACTTATGTGTGTTACATGTGTGAATTAATTGAAAGTAAAAAAAAAGAGTTTAACTCTTTCACTTCTCTACGCACGTCTCCTCAAACATATATATTTATTATATACATATATTTATATACATATCTCACCTTATATTACATATATATTTCACAACATTACTCTCTTTAATTACAGATTTTTATTCGAAGAATAACTTTGTAAGGGGAACAAAAACAAAGTGAAGCCGTCGTGGTCAGAGACTATGTCGTCGGTTAGGGTATTTCCGTCATTTTAAGTTACAAAGATATCTCCTTCTGTCCGTTAATGGCCAATCATAGCATTCAATTATCATATGAGAATTATAAACAAAGAATTATCTGAAAACCTCTCTCTCTTCATTTCTTCTTTCAGCTTCAACGCAAACCCTTAAAAAAAAAAAAAAAAAGTTCTTCTTTTTAAAAATCTGGTCTTGGAGGGAGAGAGATTGAATTGATTGATGGAATTGGTCCCATACGATTCGGAGACGAAATCATCAAACCCAATTCTCGCGTGGCAAGACATGTTTCGTTCCGCTTCATCGCGTAAACCTCAAGACCCTCCTCCGTCTTCATCGGAACCGCCGCCGCCGCCGAAAAAACCTTCAGATGAAGGAGGAGAATCATCTTCCGGCATGACATCGCTAGCCTCCGTTGATTCACAGGCACGTCTCGCTATTTACATAGCAATGGCACACGCTGGTCTTGTTTTCGCAATTTGTGTTCTGTATTTCGTTGGGAGGCTATTGCAAGAGTATCTTAGACCAATTCAGTGGGCGATTCTTTGTTCGATTCCATTACGAGGTATTCAAGAAACCCTTGTTGATTTCTGGAGCGAGCCTTTGAAATTAGGTCTTACGGAAGTTGTTCTCGCTGTTCCTGTTTCTGTCTTCAATGTTTTCATTGGATCGATTGTGGATATTAAAAATCTCTGCTTTAGGGTTTTTCTAAGGAGGTCGAAACCTAAGAAAACGATGAAGAAGAGTAATACTGGCTTTTCGAAATTGATTAAATGGTTGGTTTCCTTTGGTGTGTTTGTGATTGCTTATGAGAGGATTGGTGGAATTGGGTCTCTTGTGATTCTCTCTTTAGGGTTTTTGTTTAGTTCCAAGAATGTTGACTCGACTCTTTCTGCTGTGTCTTCCTTGAGGAGTAACAGTTTTAGGAGAAGTCATTTCACTGCGTATTTCACAAGAGGGATTATGAAGAGATTGGATACCATTGTTGCTATTGGTTTGATTGTGCTTATGATTGTTGGATCTTTAACTGGTGTCATCTTCTTCTCTTATAAGATTGGTGTTGAAGGGAAAGATGCGGTCTATTCTTTGAAAACTCATGTTGAAGAGAACAATTACGCTGAGAAGATTGGGATTAAGCAATGGATGGATGATAACGACGTTCCGGGGATGGTTGATATGTACTCTACAAAGTTCTATGAAACTGTTTCTGAGCAGATTGATAGTTTAGCAATGCAGTATGATATGACTGAGTTAGTCACAGGGATCAAGCATTTCGTGATCAGGCATCCTCAGAACACGTCTACGCCATCCACGGCGCTTATAACTCCGTCTCCTTATACTGAGAAGCTCATGAGTTTGAGAACTCGGGTTAAGAATCGAGAATGGAGTCAGATATACTCGGAAGTTGATGTGATTTTCAGGGAGCTTATTATCACAAGAGAAGATTTAGTAGACAAAGCTAAAGGCTTTGCTGTTAAAGGAATGGATGTATCGCAACGGGTTTTCTCAAGCAGTGCATCGGTTGTTGGAGGCGGCGCTAAGTTCGTTTTCTCTATTGGAAAGTCAATTGTTTCGGGAGCAGCAGAGTTTTACAACTTTGTCTGTCAGTTGATGGTGTTCATTTGGGTTCTATACATTCTAATCACATCAGAATCAGGCGGTGTGACTGAGCAAGTCATGAACATGCTCCCGATAAACCCAAGCGCTAGAAACAGATGCGTCGAAGTCCTAGATTTGGCGATATCCGGCGTGCTTTTAGCAACAGCGGAAATCGCCTTCTTCCAAGGATGTCTCACTTGGCTATTGTTTAGACTATACAAAATACATTTCCTTTACATGTCAACCGTTCTCGCCTTCATCAGCGCTCTGTTACCGATATTCCCTTACTGGTTCGCGACAATCCCAGCAGCTTTGCAGCTGGTGCTAGAAGGAAGATACATTGTTGCAGTGACTTTATCTGTGACTCATCTTATATTAATGGAGTATGGTGCTTCAGAGATTCAAGATGACATTCCTGGGTATAATGCTTACCTTACTGGACTAAGTATTATTGGTGGAGTGACTCTGTTTCCTTCTGCTCTCGAGGTAACAAAGATAAAAGATTGAATCTTTAGGAATTTCGGAACAAAAATTGGCGATTTTATAATGTTTCTTCTTTTGTGTGTTTTGTTGTTGCAGGGAGCGATAATGGGACCGTTGATAACGACGGTGGTGATTGCTTTGAAGGATCTGTATGCAGAGTTTGTTCTGAATGATCCAAAGAAGATCAATTAGCTGTTATTGGTTTCTTTTATAGGAGCTTCAACTGCTTCTGCCATGGCTGCTTTGTATTGGGAGAAGAATCATGTAGATTAGTAGAGAGAGCCAGACCAAATTGTTGGTTCAAGTGTTTATTTTTTTTTGTGTTTTTTGGATTGTAATTTTTAGTGTGCAGAGAGATGTGTGTAGCATTATGTTTCAATTGTTGTTGTCTTTGTATTGTATGAATTCTGATTCTTTGTGGGAAACCGTATAAAAGTTTTTTTTGTTAATTCTTTTTGGAGCTTAGGTTCTACGGATAGCTTGTGGAATTAAAATTGAGTTGAAGTGTATTGAGTGGACGAAAATGTTATAATTTGATGTAATTTATTGTAAAACTATATGGTTAAACTTTTTGTTGTGAATGTAATGTAGGTTAAATCGACTGTTATAATAATTTTTTTTGTTTCGAAGTTGTCAGTCAAACCTGTTATTTTTTCCTATTGTAGACGGTAAATCATCGTATTACATATGAAAAAATGAAATGTTTTTAATTACGTGGTTAAGAGGGCTTCAAGCCCAATCAAATATACCCTGGTTTACACAAAGCTCAGTCAAATACTAAAACCATGACTTTGACTTTGAGAGCTCACAGAGCAGCATAAACATTAGTAGTGAACACATTTTTAAAATTATAATAATATTTAATTAAAAAAATACATTAACTAGCCAATTATAGAAAACTACTTGTAAGAAAGCTTTCAGATACGTCTCTTACTCTTTCACTTTCTTTTTCTATTTTTTTCATTTTTTTTATTGATAAGAAACGGTAAACTTATCTGCTGATGTAGATGCTCTTACTGTTTTTTCATTTAATTGATGACACACAAAAAAAAACCCATGACTTCTATAAGCAGAAAGAATCAAAAAACATTTAACTAAAACTAGAAAATTTTGTATAATAAACAGAGTTTAGTGTTTATGATGTCGGGAGTCAAATAACACCAAAAGAAGCGAGTTAGAGCCGTGTGACAAAACTGATAATGGAATTTCAAGCTAATAATAATCCACGTCTCTGTGTGCTCGCGTAAAGCCACGTGTCAGGCTTTGATGTTGCCTTGGATTTTCCTTTTATTTCCAAAAAGTAATAATTGGGCAATTTTTCAGGGACTATAATAGATTTTCTATTGTTAAGTAATCATGTTCGTTAAGTCTTATTCTCCATTGGTCCCCGAATGGTCGACGAGGCCGACATATGTATGCAGAAACTTGGTCTATGTTCTAACTTTTGAATTTTAATTTATACAATTATCCTTATTCTACGTGTAGTCGATCATAGAGTACACAAGTGCCAATATATACTTGTGTTTAATTATTAATTAAAAAATGTAATGAGTTCATTAAGACGAATCTAGAAACGTAATCCCTGTTTGGTTTTAATACAAGTAAACCATTAAAATGGTTTTAGACAAAGTTGAAGATACAATTTGGATTTCGTGTTGTCAGTGTCACCTGTTTATACTTACTATTTAAAGAGATATATACCCATACATATCAATTTTGCTTTTTCACTATTTCATTTTCAACCTATAACTATTGATTGTCGATATGTGAAAGGGATCGAATTAGTCAAAATGTTAGAATGATAGACATAACGAAAAAAATTGAATAAACGAAGAGCCAAATTTTATTTTGAGTAGTATACGTTAAGTTTTAAAATGAACATATATAATTAAGAGTTGACAATATTACTTTACAAATATGTGAAACACTTGATAAAATTTATGATTTTATCCACAATTTGTTTTAAACTCCACTAACAACAGAATATTTGAATAGTCAATTATGAAACTCACATAAACTAAATAAAGAAAACTACATGCATTAATTAATTATTATTTTTTATCTAAAACTCGCATTTTACGCCAACAAAAGATGTTAAAATCATAGGTCTCTCTCAGAGCATGCTCCATAACATAAAATTACTGGACCAAAGAGTCGAAGACCTCGTCCGACATGAGCTGAACGTTCTAGAATTTTAGTTTATAATTTCATTCAAAGTTGGTTTATATAAAAAAAATAAAAAAAAATTGGTTTATATATTAAATTTCTGTTGACCACTATTATGTAATCCGACAAAAATAAAATTAAAATGTGAGGAATACAACGTGGAAAAGGAGGGAAATGGGCTCCACAACGTAAGATGATAGAAATTCTTCTGGTTGAGATTAGTTAGCCAACCATCCCCACTCTTTCCATTGCCCTCCTAATACTTTAGTATTAGTACCCGCCACATTTTCAATTTTTGTTGCCAAATTTAGAAATTCTACACATCAATTTAATCTCTAAAAGAAAAGTTAAAGTTTCATTCGTTTATAGAAAAATTCTCTAACAACAAACTCTGTATATATTTATAATCTCAGATTTGAATATTTTGTTTTCTTACTTATAGTTTACTAAACCCATATCCTCCATAAGAAAATTCATTTGTCTTTGTGTGAAATTTTGTTTTTTTCCCCCCCAAATTACATTAAATATTTTATATTTTCATAAGCATACGTCATGTACGTAATACGTGCATATAAGAGATAACTAACCCCAATAATAATTTTTATTATATTTGTTTATTTACGTTTTTTCTTGCCACCAGAAAATTTTGGATCTTCAATACATACTCTTTTTATGCTTTCTACCTGCCTTTTTACGGATACATACATACTTCCCAACTACTAAAATTTAAATTAAACTACCTAATTAAAATTCCGAATTTGGAAACACATACTCAATATCCTCCCAAGAAGTAGGAATAAACAAACTAAAGTACCTATTAAACTCAAAAATATTTTAGAATATACCATTTACCATAGGATAAAATAAATTAGCCGAATAAAACTAGGCATACATGTAAAATTCATAGGAAGATATTAAGATTATCAATCGCCATGCTCCTACAAATTATTAAGGTATGGACACACACAAAAAAAATTTATTTTATTAAAATAGTTTTTCTATATTACTATAGTTGGAAAATTTATCAAAAAGAGAGATTCTATTGGAAAAAAGAAGAAGATTTTTCTGTTATAACAAAAAAGATTGTGATATGGTGAATTGATGACTTCATTGAGATGTTCTTCTTATCCATTTAAAAAAAAAAAAAAAAATCTAAAGCTTAGCCCTCAATTTTAGAAAGAAAAGGTCTGCTTTGGCGGTTGGGATCAGCAGTTGCTTTCTCAACATTGCTTCATATACAAATTCTCAGGTGTTCGTTCCATTTGCCCAACGGTTCTCTTCTCTTCTTCTTCTTCTTTCTTTCTTTGATTCTTCAAACCAAAGAAAAATAATAAACAATCTTTTTTTTTTTATGGTTTGATTCTTGGTGGTCTTCTCTCGCCCAACTTCACCTTCTCTGACATAATCACAACACCTTCCTTTGTGATCATCTTCTTCCTCTCGTTTCTATATTAGAAACTTGATCATCCTCTTAAAGTTTTTCATTTCACACTAAAATTCCCTTTTGAAAAATTGATACTTTTTTCATTTGTTCGTGGATTCAATTTCGATTTCAATACTTGGGTTTGTGGCGAATTAAGTTTTCGTTTGGAAATTAGATTCCTTTTTTTTTTGGAGAAATCGAAGAGTTCGTGTACGGAGCTAAGTTCGCCTTTTTGATGGTTGCAGATAAGGTATTTGATTATATTCCTCAGTGAAATTTTCATGTGTTCTTTTGCTATTGTTAAGGTCATGTAAATTTCGTGACTTTATTTTTTCATGTCTGTTTCATGATGTTTCATGATCTTTTCGTTTATATATACTTAAGTTTTCCATGTGCATACTCAGACTTTTGTTAGAGAATCTTATCAACTTTCAGAAAATTTGATTCTCTCTATGCAAATTTTGTTTCCTGTGTAGGCTTGAAGGTTTGAAAAATTTCGATGAATACACGTTATTCCGTTCAGCCGGAGCTATCTTCCAACACAATCTCAATCACTATTTCATCATCTTCTTCGTTAAACTCAACACCACGAAGCGAGACTAGACATGTAGCTGATAATAATGCTCAAGAGAGGTCTCCATCTTCATTTTACATAAGGTTGGCTATGAAGGTATCGAGAGCTAGATGGTTCATCTTCTTGAGAAGAGTGTTTCATTACCAGAACGGATCAAGATCTTATCTTGGATCCAATCCTTTCAATTCAAGCACTTGGATGATGTCTGAGCTCATTGCTCTGCTTATTCAGCTCACTGTGATAACATTCACATTAGCTATCTCTAAAGAAGAGAGACCTATTTGGCCAGTGAGGCTATGGATCACAGGATACGATGTTGGATGTCTTCTGAATCTTATGCTGTTGTATGGTCGGTATCGTCAACTAGACTTTAACCAAGAAAATGAGTTTGTCCTCGGCGATGTTGAGCAGCAACAGAGAGGCAGAGATGAAACAAGGTAACTCCCAAAATCTTATCTTTTGTTTGATTCTGACTCCAACAAGATCTTGAGGTTGTACTGATATCTCTCAACTGTTGTTATTTCAGGTCTTCTCTTTTGATGAACAAGTGCAGAACGTCTCTAGAGCTTTTCTTTGCGATATGGTTTGTGATTGGGAATGTTTGGGTGTTCGATTCAAGATTCGGTTCTTTCCACCATGCTCCGAATCTTCATGTCCTCTGCGTCTCTCTTCTAGCTTGGAATGCTATCTGCTATTCCTTTCCCTTTCTTCTCTTCCTCTTCCTCTGTGTCCTTGTACCTCTCATAAGTAGCCTCCTTGGATATAACATGAACATGGGATCTTCAGAGAGAGGAGCATCAGATGACCAAATCTCTAGTCTCCCTAGCTGGAAATACAAACTAATCGACGATAATGCTTCTGATTCTGATTCAGATTCAGCTGCTGCAGCTGATGATCCAGTAAGTCCTAATCCTTACTCACAATTCAAGCCAAACCTTGATATCACCAACTCAATAAGTGTCACAGACTAAACCAGTTCCAGTTTAGCACTGTGATGACTCTGCTTGAAGGTCGAATGGTGTCTGGTATTCTAATTTAAGGATTGAAAAGGACTAGATTTTGATATTTGGTTTGGTTTTGCAGGAGTGTTGTATATGTTTGGCAAAGTATAAAGACAAAGACGAAGTAAGGAAGCTTCCATGTTCACATAACTTTCATCTAAAGTGTGTAGATCAATGGCTTCGTATAATCTCTTGTTGTCCTCTCTGCAAACAAGATCTTCCAAGATGAAAAGGCTAAAACCTTAAGAGCAGACAAAAAGGCTCACAAGAGTTTCAAGTCTCTGATTATGTTTGATACTTTTGGTTTCTTTTTATTTCTCAAAAGGTTTTTAATTTTTTTTTTAATTTTGTTTTTATTTGAAGCAAGTCGGTTACTTGCGTGTGTCAAAAATTTTGTACATAAAGAGCTCACCAGTAATCGTAAATACATTGTGAGTAGATATAGATGCAAATCACAATGCCAAAATCTTTATAGAATCTTTCTAGTGTTTATAAATAGTTCATATGCTTATTTCCTCATGTCTTTGTCTTATACACATATCTTGATATATGTAACTTTTTATATGGTTGAATATTTTTTCTAATATTGAAAAAAACATATTATTACACCACCGTATAAACAAAAACAAATTTCTAAATTTTCTTTTCAAAATACTTACATAAATTAGGATACTGATCTTCTTACGAAAATATTTGATCATGTTTTTTTTTACATTTCTGATATAACGTTTGAACAAGACATCAAAATGATTTGAGATGGTTCTGACTTCAACTATCTAAAGTCTAAGGTGTTTTTTTAGTAAGAAGTCGGATTTTGAGGTTTGCGGAACCAAAAATAGGTACAGAACAAAAAAAAAAGAATCAGATCTTTTGGGATCAAACCTTTTTTTAGGTTACAGAATCTTTAAATTAGACTGTTCTAGATTTTTGGTCGGCACTAACACAACATTTTGGTTAATTCATATAGTATAATATGTTCCATGCACAAATATGTAACCATAAAAAGAAGAATATAACCTCCAAGTGAAACTATTTTTCGCTAATTGTTTTTTCTTTTCTTTTCCTAGAATACTAACCACCAATAACTTTAAAAACCAGTTTGTCAACAACCTTCAACGACTATTTTTAGCTGCTTTCTCTCACAAGTCACCATATAACTACACCTTTGGCTTTGAGATTCATTCCCAAGAAACAACACGAATCATTCTTTTAACTTCATCAAAACCATGCCGAGAGAAAACCCTTCAACCCTACTTCTCCGAGAATCTCCGGCCGAGGAGAAGTATTCCACAAGTTTAGCCAATATCAATCCCAAAACTGCCGGTGGCTCTATCAAGAAACAAAGCCAATACCACAACTCACCGAGTTTACGCCGTTGTGGCTCTAGTAAACCAGCGAGGCAAAATTGTCTATGTTCTCCGACGACACACGCCGGTTCTTTCAGGTGCAGGCATCACCGCCTTGACTCGATGACGCGTGCCGGGTCTGTTGGGTCGAACCTTGCGGTGCTATTGTCATCCAAGTCGAGGCGGTTTAGTGACTTCCTCAAGGCTCAGTAAACCGGTTATTATATTTGTTCGTAATAAATAACTGTCGCATTTGTGATATGTTTTGTTTTCTAGTGATATTGTTCAATAATGTATACTAACCCGGTTGAAATCGGCTTAAACCGAAACAACGTCAACATTATCTAATTTTTCACCGATATGATTTACATTTTTCGTATCGATTAAGTGTACGTTTTATACGATTTGTTTTGTTTGGGATACATTTTACTATACGCTTTAAGGCTTTAACAACTAAAATTCCGTTTGTTTGCTATCACGATGCCTCAAACTAGAGAGATAAATATTCGTTTTCTCAACCAAATTGAATCAAACTTATAAAGAATTGGAACTCTCACTAATTCGGATACAAATCAATTTCAAGATTTGACTATTTAATGTAAATTCAGGTATACGATTTTCCTCTAAAAAATATAGAATACGAGAAATGCATTGAAAAAAAAGAAAAAGTTAAATGTTGTTATATAACCAAGCCGATCTAAAACTTCGAGAAATCAGTATATACATCTTTTCAACTCAGTACTGACTATTTAATGTAATTCAGTTTATCTTCATAAATAAATATAGAATGATGTTAACGGGCAACCTAAATGAAAAAATAAAGAGCAATTCTCATAAATAGTACAAACTAAAAATATATTCTACATAGTTTAGAATTTGTATTTTACTTTATGTTCATAATACATTTTTTATGTTGTTTAGAATTCGTCTTCTACCTTACAGAGTTTATACTAAGATATATCTTACACAGTTTATAATTCATATTATTTCTTTTGTAATATAAAATATACGTTTTATGTATAGAATTCGTGTTTTACTTTACATAGTCCAAAAAATATACTTAGTTTAGAACTCGTATTCTATTTATGAATATGTAACTTAATGACATCTGAAATTTCACATATGAATATATTATAGTTCTACGTAAATGATGGTGTATGGAAATCATTTCACAGTAACGAGTAAATAGTTATTGTTGATAAATTAAAATGTGCTAGATTACTTATTTTCGAATCCAATATTATTTTCGAAGAATTACAATAATGGTTTAAGAAGAATTGACAGTTGATCTTTAATAAATTCTTCAATATATCATAATATGATAAATGATCCCATTGCGACATGGAAGAATTAAGAGTTGATCTATTACTTTGCTTTTTAATTTATAATTGAATTGTTAAGCTTCATACTTTTTAATCTGCTTTTCCCTATTATAGAGATCACTAATTTGTTTTTCTTTTTCTTTTTTCTTAAAAAACAATGCTTGGGTTCTCTTCTAGCAATAAATCCTTTTGTTCACTTTTTCTTTCTGTACCCAATCAAAATATGTTATGTAAAAATAATTAGATTAAATTATTAATCATTTTTTCTAAATCTAATCAATAAAAATAGAAAAATTCTTAGGTTCATTCCTAAGGGTGAAACTCTCTTATTCACCCCACTCTTAATTAACCAATAAAAATTTACCATGTAATATTATTTAAACAACAATAATAAATTAAATTAAAATTTAACAAATAAAATAAATAATAAATTAAAATAAATTAAAAAAATTAAATCTACTAGTATTTCGCGATCACGACTTAACCTAAACCAGTTTATGTTATGTTTCGGCCACTCGTTTCGATGTTTCCTTTAGGATCACTGAGTTGTATCATTAGGATATTTTCATGAAAAATAAATTACAAAAATAATTATGAAAAATATATAAAAATATACCCTAAGGGATACAACTCAGCGAACTCAAAGAAAACATGGAGTGACTGAAATATAACATAAAATGGTTTAGATTATTTCTTAATTTTGAGATATTAGTAAATTGAATTTTCTTAATTTATTTAATTTTTCTTAATTTATTTTATTTATTTCATTTGTTTAGTTGTAATTTTAATTTATTATTCTTATTGATTAGATTTAGAGGAATAATTAATAATTTAATCTAATTGTTTTATTAACATAATATTACATGAAAAATTCTGATTGGTTAATTAAGAGGGATGAATAAGAGAGTTTCACCTCTAGGGATGAATCCAAGAATTGTTCAAAATTAAAATTTTTAATTTATTATTTTAGAAAATAAAAGTAAAAATATCTCTAAATAAAAAAAATTGCTACAAAAACAAAACACATCTAATTTATTCCAAATAAATAATAAGCAATATCTATGTAGAACTACTTTTTCGTTTTCTTGAAAAAAAAAATTATGGTTAGGGTTAATATAGGATTTTAATTAAAATAATGTTTTTTTAATTTAAAAATAAAATAAAATAACGTTTTGGTCAACAAAAATATAAAGGAAAAGGTTTATTACTTAATTAGTTTCACCAAAATAAGAAAAAAAAATCTCTATAGTAGAAAATTTTCCCCAAATTTTAATTAAATGCTAAAAGAGTTGTCTGGATTGATGATATATAAAAAAATTTCAGGTTTTTTATTTTGTATTTCCAAACTCTTTCTTCTGCTTATTACAGAGAAATCGTCTCCCCATTTCTCAACCACCAGAGCCGGCTTCAGATTGTGAAATCAAACGAACGAATCGGTAATACTTTTCATAATCTCTCTACTGAATCCACTCTCTATGTAAATGTTTTCAATCGGACAATTTTGAGATCTAGATCGGTCTTTGTTTCTCTAAACCTTGAAATCGAATACAACTAAATTACGATTGTATAATCCAATTGAGTTTTTTCAAACCCTATGTATTAATTTTTGATTGGGGACATTGTTTTCCATAATTATGATGTTTAATGAAGAGAAAGAATAAATCTTGATTAGTTTTTAGATTTTTCCCATTAATTTTCTTATCTTTTATGCTTGTTTCTGTGGACATAAGTAATCATCTGATAATCAATCATGACAATGACTTGAGTTTCTAGTTTTTAAGCAATGTGTTGCCTTTATTGACTTTAGATTATTACAACAGTATGAATCTTGTCTGATTCTATCTAAACCTTGCAAGTTGTGTTACATAAATATCTGTGAAACTAACAGATAATCGCAAAGTGCCCGCTTTTCTCAGACAAACTTTGGAAATGGTTGAAAGGTAATTTGTATTTGTTCATATGCTTCTTCTATAGACTTGGAAAAGTTTCTGACTTTTTTTATGAATTTATGTTGTAGGCATGGAGATTGTTGATTTGTTTAAGATATATCATGTCGCAGTGTATAGACGGATTCAAGCATTTATGCACCTCTGTGTTAGGGTGTTTTGATCTTGATTTGTATAAACAATCTGGTGGCCTTGGGGACCCTGAATTGCTTGCTAGAGACACTGTTTGTATGTTATATTTATCAAATCCTCTAATCTTTCTCTTTATATCATGATTTTCTATGGAGTACCATTCTGAGTTATGATGATTGAAATTGCAGTTAGTGTGAGTGAAATTGAAGCTCTTTATGAGCTTTTTAAGAAAATCAGCAGTGCTGTAATTGATGATGGGCTGATAAACAAGGTAAAGCTTGTGTCATCTTTGCTCATTAGATTGACATCATCTGTCTAATACATCAACTCTTGTTAAAACATTGTATCAGGAAGAGTTTCAGTTAGCTTTGTTTAAGACTAACAAAAAAGAGAGCTTGTTTGCAGATAGGGTAATGTTTCTTTCTTCATTTCAAGTGTTTTTTAGCCTAGTTTGTTTTACAAGATGAAGAAATGGTGGCATATGTATGTGATTTGGTTTTGTAGGTTTTTGATTTGTTCGATACAAAGCATAATGGAATACTCGGGTTTGAAGAGTTTGCTCGTGCTCTTTCCGTATTTCACCCAAATGCACCTATAGATGACAAAATCGACTGTAACTTTCCTAATAACTTGGAAATTTTTTTTAAACCCTCATTAATATTTGGTTTCAAATTCATGGTGTATATATTGTTTTTGCAGTTTCATTTCAGCTATATGATCTTAAACAGCAAGGGTTCATCGAACGTCAAGAGGTAAAGCTTCCATATATTCAAATAGTTTTCATAAATAATCTTGTAAAACTGCAGTTTATAGTCCTCATCTACATTTTCGTTCTAGGTGAAGCAAATGGTTGTTGCTACACTTGCTGAATCTGGAATGAATTTGAAAGATACTGTCATAGAGGATATAATCGATAAGGTAAGTTAGTTACTTTATTCCTCTTCACCCAATATTTTCATTGAAAGTAATAAATAATTTCCCTTCAGACGTTTGAGGAAGCAGACACAAAACATGATGGAAAGATTGACAAGGAAGAGTGGAGAAGTCTTGTTCTTAGACATCCCAGCCTTCTGAAGAACATGACTCTTCAGTATCTCAAGTGAGTTCTAAATCTTTATATTTATGTAACTGGGATTGAATCTATACAATACAAAGGTAGTGATGTTGTTGTTGTTGTGTGTGTGCTTGCAGGGACATTACTACTACCTTTCCGAGCTTTGTGTTCCATTCTCAGGTTGAAGATACCTAAAAATGCAAAAAGCAAGAAGCAAGACATTATATTGTTGAAGGATGTTTTTTTTCAGTTATGGATTTTTATTTGTTTCATTTCTAAATCTCTGAACCTCATATACTTTTTTTGTTTGTGAAGCAGAATTCCTTTTCTTTTTTTTGTTTTCCTTTCTGGTGTTTATCCTTTTCGATTTCTCTCAGCCTATATGTAGATACAGCTTTTGCATCTTGGTCTTTTTGATATGTAAAGTTTTCAAGTTTATAGATGCAAGTAAAATGGTTTGCTTCAACCTTGTGTGAGTTTGTTTTTGATATTAGCTCAATGGATTTATAAATTGTAAGCAAGACTAGTCAAAACTGCAATCTAAATAGTTATCTATCTCGTTTACAGTTTATGTTTACCGTATATTAAGTGTTCTCTTCATTTAGATCTTTATTGATATTTATTTATTTTATAGCATTTGATGTCTTGCAGAATTCAACATTGTATTTATTTCATAGCATCCTCCCCGTTGATAGTTTCCTTTTCGGGGTTCTCATGAAGCTTTCGGGATCGTTCTTGTTCGATCTCCTTTGGTTTCATTTGTTGATTACCAAGTTGCAATATGGAGATCTATGAGAAGGCAAGATTTCCTACTTTTTGAAGAATAGGAACAACCAACGATCTCAAGATTCTTTTAATAATTACTTGATTGCAATGTGTCGCTTTCTTGTCTACTAAGTGAGTATCTGACATCCATTGCTCTTTTGCTTTGGTAATTAAATTCATTTGAGCTTATTTTTAGATTTTTGTTAAGATATATAATACTTCACTAGATTTAAACTTGCGATACATCGCGGATCAATTGTTTAATATAAATGTGCTATTTTAGTTTTTACTAAATATTTGTATTTTATTTTGGTAAGTTAATTTACTATTTTTTGTGTTTCTTTATGATTTATAAATATTTTTCTGTTTAACATATATTTATAGTATTTTATTTTTTACGGTTTATAATATGCTTCAAATCTATGACAAATCAGTTATATTATTTATTCTCATTGAAATAATTTAGAGCACATCCTATCGAATTATATATTAAATTAATCTAAATAAAAAAATTTCTACTTAAATGAAAACCAAAACATGTATCGACATCATCTATCAATACCAAAAAACAAAACATATACGGAGATTCATCGCTTTTGGCGGTCTCTTATAACTCATGATGTCATACAGTTACATCGTTTTTTTACCATATCAGATTACTAATTGAAAAACAAATTTCATTATATTGATATAAATATATTATTTTTAGTATATATTATATGATTAATTATCCAATATTTTTTCTTAACCTGTTCATTGTGGGACGAAAACTTGTCATGTCCAGTACTCGTCGAAAACTTCTCATCCTATAACTAATCATAAAATACATCTTTTTTGGATTGATAATTTTAATCTATTTGTATTAAAAATTAATTATTATAAATAGGTAGCTCTAGTATATATATATATTAGTCAATATTATAAAATTAGTTATCTGTCCATTTTGGGATAAAAACCCATCATATCCCATATCACTTGGAAGCTTTACGTTCCATAACCGATATATTTAAAATAATTACATATTTTAGATTGATTATTTTAGTCTAACGGGCATATCCGTATAGTGATTTTACAAAACTCTTGATCATTATGATGTTTTAGATTACTTTTAATTTTATTTATAAAAGAAATAAAACAAAATTAGTATATCATTAGTTGCATTTCATAATAACTACCACATATAAATTATCTTTTAAAATATACTTCTCAAATAACAATATAGAGATTTTTTGTTTTTTAAAATCTATATTGAATTATTAACTTTTCTATATTTTTAATATATAAAACTAATTTCAAATTTAAATTTTATCTAAACAAACATATTAATATATATTTAATATATTAATTATTTAAATGAAAGATTTTGATAACTTAATATTTTTTTTAAAAATATGTCTATGTAAATAAAATATTTAAGAGATTTAATTGTATTGAAAAGAAATAATTATTTTTAATTTAATGATTAGAAAAAATATAAAAGAAAATAAAAAATATTGTTGGTTCCTTAAACATCTTTGTACTATTTTTTAGCAAACCATTTATTTAAAGACATAATTTTGGTCAGTTTCAAAATTTACTTTTAAATGGTCCTATTTATTATATATTTTAAATATTATTAATTTTAAAAAACTTTCATAGAGTTTAAATATTATTAATATTTAATAATTTTTATACAGTTAAATATTATTAATATTTTTTTTAAAAATCAGATTTTAAATATTCATATATTTTAAAGTTTAAATTGGTTCAATTAAAATCAAATTAAACCGAATAAAACTTATAAATTTGAATGCATAATAAGTAAACCTTATTGTTCATTCATATTTGGAATCATTTTGGTATTTTTAATAATATGTCTCATAATCATTGTCTAAATGTTTTGGCTTATGTGGAGTGTAAAACACAAATCTTTTCTTCATCAATTGAATAATATATGTTTGTTTTTAAAAATTTGAATCACAACATATGCAAAAAAAAATCTAAACTTTTTATTAACTATATGTATTATATAATCATTCAAAATAACTTGAAAACAAGATCAAACAAATGTGATAAAAAAATCATAATTCATACTATTAAATTACAATATTAGATAAGAAAATAATTGTGTTTGGTTGTAATGATTTGTAATATTAGATAAGGAAATAAATTGTGTTTGGATGCAAAACTAAAAGTATTTCTTTTAATTACTCTTAAAATCTGTTTGAAAACATGTACACGAGTACTTTTTTTTTTAATAGTATAGAGATTTTCTGAATGACTTTTATAATACTCAAATTTAGTATCTACTTAATTACATTTATTAATCTACTTAATTTACTCCATTTTGTTAATATTTTTGGATTTTTAGTTTGTCTTTAGCTTAGTATTTTTAAAACAAATTTCTCTTTAGCTTACTTTATCTTTAGCTAGCAATTGCCACTTACTGTATTTAGTTGATATCTTCGTATTTGGATCTGAGAAGGTAATTATTGACATTTTTAAGGGGGTCTATTGGTTCTAAGATTTTTAATGAGTTAAAATTCTTAAAGAGTTTACTGTTATTCAATCTTGAATTGTCAAAACTCTATTGAAGTTATGTGTTATTGGTTTTGGTAGTTTAAAAGTTTTGTTTACAATCATTTAAAGTCATGAGTTATTAGTTGAGGATTTTAAAACATTTATGTGTTATTCAAATAAAATGAATTTAATAGACTTTATGGTTATGTTATAGTCTAGTGTTATTGGTTGATTGAGTTTAAACATTTTTGTTCATATAAAAACTCTTCCAAAATATTATATGTAATCATGATATTTTCAAAAACTTTACAAAAACCCTTTACATCTAGTATTTGAGTATATTCCACATAAAAATATGTGTGCCGTTTGCAACTTAAAATTTATATGCAAAAAAATATTTTAGAAGTATTCTTCCATAGTTGAAAAAAAAAATTATTCTTCCATTAATTATCTTTCTTGATTAAAGAAAAATCACTTATGTTGAGCTTATAAAAATACTACTATTATAAATTCATCATTTACAAAAGAAAAGAAATATAAATTGATATATAGAATTTTACAAAGCAACATATCTTACTAGCTGCAAGTGGAAATATATTTCCAATCAAGTTCAGTAATTTTGTCTTTGTTACTTAGAAATGAAAGAATAATATAAAAACTACAAAGTTAACAAAACTTTACAATACTATATTTTAAACTCTGTGCAACTATGTAAAAATCTTTGATAATTTATTTTTAATTAGAGAGAATATGTAAAAGTTCACAAGATTATAAAATTAGTGTAACCTCCCCCCCCCTCCCCCCCTCTTAAACTCTGTGAAACTATGTAAAAGTCTTTTTAAATCTTTTTAAATCTTTTTAAATACTATATTTTAAACTTTGTGAAACTATGTAAAAGTCTTTGATAATTTATTTTTAATTCAGACATACAATGCTTCCATCGCTTTAGATGCTATGGTAGGTTAGAAATCTTGGATCTTTTGGGTATTTGGTTTACATTGTATTCACTTGCTATGTTCACAGCTATAATGTCTTTCTTGACATGCTATGTTCTGTTTTGATGTGTGTGTGACAGTTGAGTAAAGAAACCATAGGTGGCGATATTAATCACAAGGTAGAAGCTTATCAGAAAGCAATCAAGGAGGTAAAAAGATTGTTCATTCTCTTGGCGATTTCTAGTTCTGTGCCAGCATAACACATGTGTCAGATAAGATATATGAAATACTGGTTCACTCTTTCAGGTTGCCATAATTTGTAATCATCAGCGTACTGTTTCAAAATCCCATGATGCTCAAAGCAAGACATTTGATGCCAAGATAACACCACTCAGGGTACAAATATCCTATAAAAACTTTTGATAAAATTTTGAAGTTGTCTGCTTTTCATTGGATACATTATATGCCTTTCGGAGGGTCTTGAAGTGCTCAGAACTAATCTCAACCGGGCTAAAGAGGGCAAAATAGCTCTGGGCACTCGGATCGGTTCGAACCGAACCGAAATTTTCGGGTTTGGATCTCATTCGATTTGGCATTGTCAACCGATCGGCATAATTAATTTTAGGATTCGGTTTTCAGATCGGATCGTTTCGGTTCACCCGATCCGAACGGTTAACCGAAGTAAATCTTTTTTTTTCCTTAACCGAAGTCAATCTTCAACCTCCAACTTCGATTCTTCTTTCCTTCCAGCGAGACTTCTGGAGAAATCCTCACTTTAATTCCCACCAGTGCCATCACCATCGATCTATTTAAAGCATCTCGAAGTATTTTGTGGTGAAAAATCCTCACGAATTAAACATCTATTTAAGTAATCGAATATCTCTCAACATACCATCTTCTAATGAGTTCACCATCTTGCCGCCATCATTGTCAACCATTACCTCGAAGAGAACGGAAAAAAAAAGGATCTCGAAGAGAACAGAAGAGAAGGAAGAGATCTTCACAAAAAAAAAAGAGAAAAAAAAAAACTTTACGGCCACATAGAAAAAAAAAAACTTTATGCTAAACCTAATTAGAGTTTGAAGGTTTGTATTGGGCTGACATATATTCAATTGTTTTTGTTGGGCTTTTATCAATAAAATGATGTTTTGGCCCATTTAGCAATAATTTAAAGAACCGAACAAATCGAAACGAACCGAAAATTTATTTTTTTTACTCTTTCGGATATTTTTATCCGATTAAAAGTTCATTCAGAATGATTTTTTTTGCTTGTATCCGAACCGAACAAAATTGAACCCAAACCGTTTTAGCCGATTTTTTTTTCCGGATCAATTTGATAACTTTTCAAAATCAAAAATAACTCGAATTCTAATTAAACCGAACCGTTGAAACTGAATGTCCAGGGGTAGGGCAAACCAGCAATAGCCGGTTCCGATGGAAAGAAGAGTAGAAACTTAGATGCGAAAGCGTAAAATAATTTTCTCTCTTACTTCTGAAAACATATCTAAGATATGCTGGAGCAACTTAGGCATGAAAACATATCTAAGATCAGTTACATGGATTCTAGGATCGTTGTTGCCTGAATCAAACTGTCAAGATGGTTTTCTTATGAACAAAAGAAACGTCAAAGCTTTTCTTTTCTTGTTAACTGGAGAATATGTTTCTTTCGTCAAGTGTTGGGCTCATTCAGGCCTCCTAGTCAAGGCACCTCCACAAGGATCAGCCCTAATTAAGACACAAGGAGAATTTTCCGGCAAGGAAGGTGATCATTTCATTCAAGCACAAAGAAGTATGTTCTAAGCCACAATTGCATCAGTTCACATTGACGGTTGATTTCGATCATTTTAATAGAGAGTTCACCGACTTCTTCATTATCCAACGAACAAACAAAGATGTACGTAATTGTCTTGAGTATGAGATGCTTGGAATATAGGGTTTGATTGGTATAGCTTTTTAAAAAAGCATAATGTTTTTTATTAACCAATCAACTTTTGTTAACAAAACATAAAGAAAAGCATCTAGAATATCTAAATGCTGCTGTTAATGCTCCTTTCTCTATGCTCCATCTTGGAGCTTTTTCTAAGCATAGAAGTTTAAAAATAATTTTATATAATTAATTTATTTAGTTCGATAAGATATATATATATATATATATTAAATTTTAAATTATATATTAAATTAGTATTTATCATTAGTTAAAATAATATACTAATAAATTATAATTAACAAATATAAATTATAATTAAGATAAAATATATAATAAATGTAATTAATATTTGATAAACTATAATTTAGATAAAATATATTTATTAAACTATTATATTTATTATTTTTATTCAAAATTATGGTTTATTAAAAAAAATTATAACAATCTTTTTTAAAACTATAATTTTATTAGCATATTTTTATAATTAAATCTTTATAAATGTAAAAATATAAATATATTATTAATTATATAATTAAATTATATTTATTAGAACTCTATTTATTAATAATATTTAAGAACAAATTTAAATTTTCATCTTTTTATATATTTAAAATTTTAATTAAAATAATATGTTAATAAATTATAATTTAGATATTAAATTTTTTAATAAAAATTATGGTATAAATATGTATATATGTATAATGTATTATCACACATATAAATAAATATATTAAATATTTTATGTAATTTTATATGTAGTTACTTACAGGTCTACCAATCATTTAATATATTAATTAGAGCATATAGTTTTAACTACATCTTCTTCTTTCTGAATCTTACATTTCTTATAAAGATTGCTTTCTCTTATAATTTATGAATCAAGGCCATAGTCAAGTGAAGAAGTAACAAGGTTATTTTAAGAAAAAATGGGTAAAAAACCCTAATCCTTTTTAAATTAAGTTTTTAAACTAATATATAATATTATAGATGAGTACATTTCATATTTTGATTCAAATTTGTTCAAACTTTTCCTTTTCAAAATAATTAGCTAAAAATAATTAATATTAGTCGTTTTTTGAAATATGTTAAATATATCTTAATTTTATGTATTTAAACTAAAAGTATTTTGGTGTGAAAAGTTATGTACTTTCATAAGAATATAATTTTTGTGTTTGTTTTCATGTTAATAAGTTTATGAGACTAAACCAAATAAATATTTATTAACACATAATTCATATTAGATAATACTTTAATCGATAATATTCATTTAGCTATTATATTTAAATTCACAAAATTCATATGCAATAAATTTCATTTCGTAACAATATGAATATATATTTATAAACAATATATAACTTTATATTGAACTGAATATGAATGAATGTTAACAAAAATATTTTTATTATTATTAAAGTACACAAATTTCTAAACCAAAATATTTTTAATATAAATACATAAAATTAAGATATATTTAAAATATAGCTTAAAAATATTTCAAAAAATTACTAATATTTATTACTTTTAGTAAGTTATTTAAAACAGAAAAGTCGAATTAAAACATGAAATATGCTAATATATAATATTATATTAGTTGAAAACTCAATTTTAAGAAAAATAAATCATAAACTTAAATTTAAAAAATAAATTATAAACTAAATTTATTTATATATATTTTTTAAATATAATGATATATTTTTTTTATAATACCATTTCACTATTTATTAAAAAGTGAAAATTTAAAAACTAATAATAAAGATGAAATTTTTTTAAAGGTTTTTGAACCCATTTAAAGAGTAAATATAATATCGTCACTCATATCCCGACAAAAACATGTTCTGAGTCGCTAGAAGCCGAATAATTAACATCGAGTTCAGAGATTATGATTTTTTTTTTTTTAAAGTACCTACACGAAAAATAAAATCCCGAAAAATACCGAAATAAGTTTCCACGAATCGATGCTAAAAAATACGAGGACGAAAAACACTATTAATCTCAAACTTAGTCGACTTCCTCCATCTTGCTACCTTCGGCATCGGCATCATCTTCAAGCGGAGGCGTCTCAGCATCGGCTTCAACAGCATCATCATCGTCAATGCTCAATCCCAGCTTCAACATCCTGTGAATCCTGCTACCAAAAGTGTTGGGCTCATCGAGGCTAAAACCAGAAGTAAGAAGAGCAGTCTCAAAGAGGAGAAGCACGAGATCCTTCACAGACTTGTCATTCTTATCCGCTTCAGCTCTCTTTCTCAGCTCATCCATGATCGAGTTCTCTGGGTTAATCTCCATCGTCTTCTTGCTCGACATGTAACCAGCCATGCTGCTATCCCTCAAAGCTTGAGCTTTCATGATCCTCTCCATGTTAGCGGTCCAGCCATATTCGCCGGTTACAAGACAGCATGGTGAGTCCACAACACGGTCAGAGACGATAACCTTATCAACCTTGTCACCTAAGACGTCCTTGATCACTTTGCAGAGTCCCTCAAACTTCTCCTTGAGCTCTTCTTTCTTTTTCTTCTCGTCTTCAGTCTCTCCCAGTTTCAGTCCTTCCTTGGTAGCAGAGACAAGCTTCTTTCCCTCAAATTCCTTGAGCTGACCAATAGCGTACTCATCAATTGCGTCAACCATGTAGAGGACTTCGTATCCCTTCTTCTTGAGCTTCTCAAGGAAAGGAGAGTTCTCAACAGCTTTTTTGCTCTCGCCAGTGATGTAGAAGATATCGTCCTGACCCTCCTTCATCCTTGTCACATAGTCCTTAAGACTGGTCAATTCATCACCACTCTTGGTGGAGTGGTAACGGAGCAACTCAGCAATCTTGGTTCTGTTTTGAGAGTCCTCATGGATACCGAGCTTCAGATTCTTAGAGAAAGCCTCGTAGAACTTGTTGTAGTCCTCCTTGTTCTCAGCAATCTCAAAGAAGAGCTCAAGGCACTTCTTCACAAGGTTCTTGCGGATGACCTTGAGGATCTTGTTCTGCTGCAGAGTTTCTCTCGAGATGTTGAGAGGAAGATCTTCAGAGTCAACAATACCTTTGACGAATCCAAGGTACTCAGGAATGATGTCCTCACAGTTGTCCATGATGAAGACACGACGAACATAGAGCTTAATGTTGTTAGGCTTCTTCTTAGTGTCAAAAAGATCAAAAGGAGCTCTCTTGGGAACAAAGAGAATAGCTTTGAACTCAAGCTGTCCTTCAACAGAGAAGTGCTTCACAGCCAAATGCTCCTCCCAATCATTGCTCAAACTCTTGTAGAAAGCAGCGTACTCCTCCTTGTTGATTTCCTCTGGCTTCCTCATCCAAATCGGCTTCTGCTTGTTCACCAAATCCCATTCATGAGAAACCTCCTTAATCTTCTTCTTTTTCTTCTCCTCCTTTTCTTTCTCCTCATCAACTTCCTCAACCTCTCCTTCCTCATCCTTCTTCTCTTCCTCATCTTCATCATCAGAGATCTCCTTCTCAATAGTCTTCTCAACCCAGAGAGAAATCGGGTAGCTAATGAACTCAGAGTGCTTCTTCACCAAATCCTTAAGCCTTCGCTCCTCAAGATACTCCAATTGGTCTTCCTTAAGGTAAAGAGTCATCTTAGTACCCCTACCAAGAGCATCACCAGAAGTATCTCTAGTCACAGTGAAAGATCCACCAGCCTGAGACTCCCACACATACTGCTCATCATCATTGTGTTTAGTTGTAACAACCACCTTATCAGCAACCAAATAAGCCGAGTAAAAACCAACACCAAACTGTCCAATCATGCTAACATCAGCTCCAGCAGCCAATGCTTCCATGAACTCCTTGGTTCCAGATCTCGCAATCGTTCCAAGATTGTTAACCAAATCTACACAATAAGAACAAACACGCATCAGCAAACACAGGGATACAAAACAAAACAAATTGATTTAGGTATGAATTCAATTACGTACCAGCCTTAGTCATCCCAATACCACTGTCGATAATGGTCAAGGTGTTGTTACTCTTGTCAGGAATGATATGAATGAAGAGCTCAGGCTGACCATCGAGCTTGCTCTTATCGGTCAAGGACTCGAACCTAATCTTATCCAAAGCCTACACAGAAGATATAAACAACAATAAGCATACCATTCAAAGATCCATACACCATTCTCAACAGGTTCGCTACTTCAATTAACAATCGAAATTCTCTAAATCGGAAAGTGAACTAAACCTAATCGAACCTTAAACTACATATCGATCCGCAAAATCACATAAACAAAGATGAACGTGAGAAAAAGAGAGAGCGAGAGATCATACATCGGAAGAGTTACTGATGAGCTCACGAAGGAAGATCTCCTTGTTGCTGTAAAAGGTATTGATGATGAGGGAGAGCAACTGGTTGATCTCAGCTTGGAAAGCAAAAGTCTCGGCGTCGGCCATTGTCGCTGATCGGAAAATCTAATAACTAGGGTTTAAGAAGTAAATTGAGAGCTTTTTGTTTTCTTGAGAGCAGAAAAGTATTTGATGAGAGATTTCGGAGGAGGAAGATTGTTATTTATAGGGGTGTGAGTAGCATAGGTTTCTAGATCTTTCTTTTTCCTTTTCTTCTGCGAACATAAGGTTTTTGCATTCTAGATCCTTCTCTATGTAGGATTCATTATGCTAAATTGCTATTTTAAAATATCTAGGGCCACATAATCTACGTCATGATATATTATTTGGGAAATAACTAAATACAAAAAAAAATCATATGAGTAATTTTACT
The DNA here is from genome assembly GCA_028015245.1 of Cardamine occulta. Taxonomy (NCBI): domain Eukaryota; kingdom Viridiplantae; phylum Streptophyta; class Magnoliopsida; order Brassicales; family Brassicaceae; genus Cardamine; species Cardamine occulta. Next base: position 6,444,003 of record CM051391.1, on the reverse strand, counting down.
TTCTTTTTGTTTTTGTTTAGGAACAGGTGTAATTTACTTTTTTTTTTAATGTGTAATTTACTATTTTTAATTGTGTAATTAACTATTTCTTTTATCTTTTTGATAATAACTTAATATTTCCTTATACTTATTTACTTTTGTTATTTCCTTTTCTATTAGCTAAACAAAATACAGTGTCTTTCCATATACAAAAACTGAATATTTTGGGTTGGACGTTATAAAAATATTTAAAATAAAATATCAACGATAAAAATATATCTGTATCGATTGTAAAAGTAAGCAAAATAAACATATTTCTTTATAAAAGTTGGGAGAAAATTTTATGTATATATATATATATATTAAAAATTATATCTATATAAAAATTCATATGTGTGATTTTAGTTTCTTTTCTTTTTCTTTCATTTAGGTGTAGTTTTTACTTCTTTTTTTTTAATGTGTAATTTACCTTTTATAATTGTGTAGTTAACTATTTCTTTTATCTTTTTATTTATTTATATTTTATTTACTTTTGTTATTTCCTTTTATATCAACTAAACTAACCCAGATACAAAATACAATGGTCTTTCATATACAAAAACTGAATGTGCATATTATTTTGAGTTGTATGTTCCAAAAATACATAAAATAAAATATCAACAATAAAATATATCTATATCAATTGTAAAAGTAGGCAAAATACACATATTTCTTAAAACACAAGTGGGGAGAAAAATTTATGCATGTATATATATTATATCTATATAAATTTATTTGTATATATGGAAACATATTATATATTTTGTCGTACTTTAATTCATAATTATTTTTTCAACAAAAGAAAATCTTATTTAGTTAGAATATCCCAGCTCATAACTGAAACCCATACACAACATGAGTTCAAAACCTAACCCAAAACTAAAACCGACATAAAAAAATCAAATCAAGAAAAAAATAGAATTTAGAAATTTAAATTGTTTATAAAAAAAAAAAAAATTTAAATCTATATCAAAATAGAATTCAAAAGTTCGCCAAACATCTAAATCGATCTAAAAACCCAAACCTAAATGAAATAAAACTTAGAAATCCAAATTCATAGCGAAATCAAATTCAAAATCAAACTTAAAACCAAAACACAAATGTTACTACATACAACTCAAAATCAAATTTGTCTAAAAGCAACCCCTAAATTTCTAAATCTTGATTTCAGTTTTGATTCAAAATATTATATTTTCGCTTGCACAACTAATGAAGGATATGGTTGTAAGAAAACTTAAGATAAAAAATGGAATTGGGAGAAAACAAAAGAAAAACAAAAATGTGTCCCTTTTTTTTTGTTAACAGTAAAATTTTATTAGCAGTCGGGGAATTCAAGCCAATTCGGAATTGTGAGACATGGGACCTATAAAAAGAAAAGTAAGACTCCGACCGAGTCTTGTGTTTGGTACCAATATACAAGTCAACCATACGATTAAAAGTTAGAGACATTAAAATACTAATACAATAAAAAGAAAACCAAGATTTTTAAAGCATATAGAGCTTCCAAAAGAGAGGAGAATGCCGACCATTCAGATGGCAAATAATTTATCTTCGTATTATGCGAATAATTGGTCTTGAATCTTGACGATAATATAAGAGAAATTGTCGATCTAATAAGCATTACATGGTCCAAAGAAATAGCCACGCAAGAGAGAAATTTATGCGATGAGTCGATGACTATCATCGGGCTATATAAGGCTCTTACGGTTGAGACACACATTTGAAAGAAGTTGCATTGAACCTTATCTTTGACAAGCTTCTTCGTTTTCACCATTTCATCCGCGTTTAAACATTTCCAATGTAACATTTGGTGGGGGATCCAAATTCTGCATTCTGCTTCCGTCTCTCAAAATCTCCAAACAAACCTTACACTCTCAAGTCTCAACATTTCGAAATCTTTTCATTCTTTGTTGTTCAAATCAACCTAATTAAAGGATAGCTGGGATTGAATGGCGTCTAGTATACATGATCTCACACCTAAATGTTTTAATCTCATACCAAAATGATGTCATTTAACTTAACGACCATCGTTTAAAACATTAAACATCAGTAAAAAAAATTCTTAACTCAGCTAACGGTGTGCCATTTTGCCCACTCGATGAAAGTTATGTTAATTTGTTCGAAAATCAAAAATAGTTTGTGCCTTTTTGGCCAGCCAAAAAATTGGAGCATTTTTTGATAATTCCTGACAAGTTCAGTGTTTTTTTTTTCCAGAATTCCTTAAAATAAAATAAAAACTATTTTTGCTTTAAAACAGAAGAGTAAAATATAAGAAGAAAGAAAAACTTACGAAAGAAAGAGTCATATTCAATTATTATTTTTATTTTATTTTTGTCAGAGACATATCGAATAATATTGACCTTTATACTGCAACGCAAAAAAAAAAATGCAAAAACTATTTTTGACTTGAGAACAAATAACGAAACAATTTTTATAAAATAAAAGGGAATTGGGGAAACACTGCCGTTTAAGACGACGATTCCATCACCGACGACGTAACTGTCGAGCAACGAGAGCTACCTTCTTCCTCAATTCCACGCCTACCGATTCTCTTAGCTCCGACGTTAACTCACCGATCATCGCTATTTCAACTGTTTGAATTCCCTCGAAACAAAAAAAAATGGAGAAAATGGCCAAAGGATGGTTTTCGATGAGCGGCAGTAGTAGCAGCGGAGGAGATCAGCAGCCGCCGCAGCTACAAACAGGAACGTCTCTGCTAGCTGACTGGAATTCTTACGCCGCATCTAGAGATGTTGAAGAAGATACCGGATCTTTAGGTTTCGATATCGAATCCGCCGTTAGATCTGCCAACGACACTGTTTCCGGCACCTTTAATGTGTAATCCATCCTTCTCTTCTTCTTCATTTTAGGTTTTATGTCAATGGATTCTTCAATTAGGGGTTTTCTAGTTGATAGATATTGAGGATTAGGTGTTCGTAGACTAATAATTCGAATCTGGGAAATTGCGATTTACAATTCCAGAGTCGTTGATCACTATTACGCATTCTTAGGATTTGGAGCTATAGTTAGTGTAATTTGTTTCAGTAATCTCTTTTCTTGATTTTGCAACAAGTACCATTCTTGAAATGTTACTATGATTTTCTTGATTTTTTGAAACTTATTATATACACGAATCTAAAAATTGTTAACAGTGTTTCCAAAGGAGTTAGAGATAATTTGCAGTCAGCAACAAACAGTATGCCTTCAGGAAAAGCTTTCATGTATTTCGGTTTACTTCTAGCGAGTGGTGTATTCTTCATCTTCATTGCCTTCACTATGTTTCTTCCAGTCATGGTTCTTATGCCACAGAAATTTGCTATTTGTTTCACTCTTGGATGTGGATTTATCATTGGATCATTCTTCGCTCTTCGTGGCCCACAAAATCAACTCACTCACATGTCATCAAGAGAGGTGAGATAGATAATAAGGCTTAGTTTTGTTTACAATCTTTTACTATATCATTACATTTTTTTTTCTCTTTTTGACTTTAATTTCTGTTTTGATGGCTTCTCCAGAGGCTTCCACTAACTTTAGGATTCTTTGCCACCATGGTTGGTACAATATATGTCTCGATGGTTCTCCATAGTTATATTCTCTCGGTGCTTTTCTCTGCGTTACAGGTACTTATTTCATCGTCCTTCTTCACTCTTATCGGTTTTTACTTGCAATAGAAACAGCTATGATTGATTTATTACTCACCTATTACCAGTCTGAACTGCACCTAAGTATATACTTTTAGAACTCAGTAAAAAAAGATCCTTCATGTTGGTTTAAAGATTACTCACGTATCTGAACATTCTGTAAGTGCAGTAATCTCATAAAAACTCTTGTATTTGTTATCTGTGAATCAATAGGTTATTGCACTGGCTTACTACTGTATATCCTACTTCCCTGGTGGATCATCGGGAATGAAGTTCCTCGGTTCTACTCTTACCTCCTCTGCCCTCAGAATCTTTGGGAGATGAGTAATACAGATCCTTAACAGTGATAAGATGACAAATCTGGTAAAAAGTGTTGGTGCAAAGGCTCAAAGACAAAGTTTTGTTATAACTTTTCTATTTTGATTCTTTCTACCAAATTGGTGCCACTGGATGAGAAGTGGAACTTGAAAGAGCTACTTGGTGGAATACGGCAGCGTTCTCAAGGGTTATGAGTTCGGGTTTTTTTTTTTTAGTCTTCAGTCTTTTTGCTGTGAATTGTTGCATCAGAGTTGAGAAAAATACTATATGTATATTGAATTGTTCTCTTATAGAAGCAAGTATTAGTGAAAAAAAGAAATACAAAGTATAGTTCGCCTTTTCTACGATTCATGCTTCATGGTTTATTAAGTGAACTTTTCTCCGTTGAACTGATGTGTCCAAATCCATTGGCTTAAAAACAAAAGATATGAAGAGAGAAATCCAGATATTGTTGAATTGGAAATTGTCAAAAGTAAAGGACGACCAAATACTGTATTTAGTTTTGGGTTCCTAATGGAACACAATACAAAACGACCAATGAGTTCTTCTTGGGACATCCCCTTTTTTACATTAAGTCTCCATCTGCTTCAAGATAACTGCGGCACATACTTTGGTATTCTAGTACATGTGATCAAATAAGTCACATGCAAAACTTTTGAATCAGAATCAGATCTTCAGACCCAACTTATATCACCCATTCAAAACAATAATGTGTTATACAAGTCCATATGAAGTGTTCTCTTTTGGTAGATACCCAAATTGCTTATAACAATATAAGCACACTGCACACACCTTCCCTACGTTGAACTAAAATTCTCCATGTGTATCTAAAAGGCATGATCTTTTTTTATGTGTATCTAAATTTTAATTCCTAATCACTCTCTATCAGAAAAAAAAGGAATGTTTGTGACAAGTGCTAAAACACACATAAAACAAAATGGACATGAAAGCTACAAAGCCCACTTCCATCACCCATCTTTTCCATTCCCGATCAAATCCCCAAGCCCAATATGTTTTTAACACCAAAATTCATTTACGAGAGAAAAAAAAAAAAAAGGAAAGACCCAATCCATTTTTATTCTACCTCAACACAAAACGAGTATAGCACAGCACAGTATTGTTCCAAGTAGAAACATTATGGAGACTATTTTAGCGATGTTGACAAGTTCCCAGAAAGCTCGCACATTAACATTAATCTGGCCTTTCAAATGGGCCCCAACAGGCAAAAAGAAAAAACTCGTCAATATTAGAGACTGGCTTTGATCAAAAGATCACCAATAATGCAAGAGACAAGAGTAGGTATTAGTTTATAAATTATATATCAATATCAAAATTATTTAAACAAAACCTCCACTGCTTTTGCGTTCAAATTTTGACCGTTGGTGGAGAAATATAATAGCACGAACTTGGCATTAGTGCAAGTGAGACTCTTTAGTCTTTAGTTAAAGCAAAGGCTATTAGGCTCAGACAAGGGAGCCTATATATATTGATTAACCTATCATTTCTTTCAGTACTCGTATTTTTTTCCCTATTATTTTTTTTTGGCAGCTTCCTGTTTTCTTAACAAATTATTATAGTTCAGTCTTAGGAGTAGTTACCATAACTTTCAAATCATGTTTAAAGATTACCATATCAATACCGACGCAATGTATTATATAAATTTAGAGTTAGCTAACTTGAACTTTCCGGAGACCAAAGCAGCATACATACCCATGCATGTTTTCATTTTTTTTCTGGGAATTTTTAAGAATATTAATATTATTATTCAGAATTCAGATAAATATGTAGGCAACTGATATAAACAATTATTGATGTATTTTATTAATGGAAGTATGTTTAGACTTTAGAGTTTAAATAATGTGAGCGAGAAACCCAAGTCCTGGAAATACGGAAGGAATATTTGACCCTTTAATTTACACCTTTCATCACACGTAATACCTCCATTTTATATTATGATCTATAAACATCCAAGGCCCATTAATTTTAATTAATTAAATTATTTTAACTAAAAAGAGTAATTGAATGCAAAAACCCAACTTCTCCACTAAGCAATGTTAGTTTTAAAGGCACATCAAGTTAGTACTGTGTTATTTTAAATCTTTCTTAAAAAAACCATCACTTTATTTTCTTTCTATTTCTTATTTTTGAAAAACGATATGAAAAAAGTAAAAAAGATATCAAAAGGTTAAAAACTTAATAAGAATTATTAAATTAACCATGATAGACAAATTAGCATGATCGAAAAGATAAAATTTAGAAAAATGAAGCGGAAAGGAATAAAAAGGAATAAAAAGCTGAAAATTAATTAACAAAATTGCGGAAAGGATTAAAGGATGAAGAAAAATAGTGAAAGGTGATTACATCCATATAAACTCGTATTTCATATTTCCAAAACATATTTGTTGACTAAGAAAGTAAAATGGTGTGTTTCTTTTTATTGTTAAAACTTAAAAGTAACAGAGTTAATAAAAAAAAAACTCTGGTCAGTTTAATTAAAGTTGGACTAATGATGTTTCCATAAAAAATGAGTTTCAATTCAATATGCGTGTTAGTTTAAAATATCTTGTTCTTATCAACTCCTATATCCTCTATTATCTTTAAAAATATATATCATAGATCTAATACGTAAAAATTGTTGATTTTTGTCAAATTAGCTACAAAAAAAAGTTCTAGATCAATTTGGTGTTTAAAAATAGAAACTTGAGCGAGTTAAAAAAAAAGAGAGTTAACTAGCATCTATGAAATGAAGTTAAAAAGGAAGTGAGTTTCGATCTAAAAACTCCGATTGAGAAATAAAAAAAAGAGATTTGTTCTGAATTCTGAAATAATTGGAGTTAAAAGGTGCAACGAAGTGAGTGCAAAAACCTATTGTAGAAAGAATGAGCACGTGTGGTTGTTGTCATCACAAGAAAAATAAAGTCACTATTATGATTACCTTCTTTAAGCCATATCTCATTATCATTGGTCCCATCTTATTGTACATCTACATACCTACAAACACAAAATGTTTACTTACACACCTTCATGCATATATATCAATTTTTGTATATACATACTTATTACCTAATTTTATCATGCAACAAACTATATATAATAGGGTTCACACTTGATATGGAGGATGTCCCAAATTAGGAATAAAAAGTTATGTGTTATTATCATCCTATATGTCCTTGAACACAAAACCATCCTATATGTGCATATAATGGATTCGTTTTGCATATTTGAACCATTCCATTGCTCGTAATCTTTGTCGGGTTTAGTTTAACGAGATTATACATCACATATACTGGGTTTTTATTTTAATTGAAATGTGTATGAGCTTTGATTATTGACTCTGTGTGATTTGCTGTCGATATTTCAAGCAGGAATCCAATTACTTGCCTTTTCAGAATATGTCCATCTTCATTTCATTTAATCCCGCCTTTCAGTGTTCTTGGAAGAGATCACTCGTACCATTCGAACCCGAGACCCCTCGTACACACTATACACCAATTGCAAGAAAGTGATTAAAAGTGTTCATACTGTATTTTTTTACTTTTCCTTTTTGATCAAAATTCATACTATGCTCCATAACCTCATCGAAAACTCTTTTCCTATGTACAAACTTTCATTTAAAATAATCGAATTTTTAAATTCTAAAAATACGTAAAATATGGTTCTTCTTTGGTTGTTTTTCTAAAATTTTGTAAAAGTATGGTAGGTTTGGAAAAAAAAAAACACTATTTTAGGGATTTTCAGAATTATCTTTTCTTTGTCAACCACACAAAAATATTGATTAAAATTTTCGGATGTATGGTTGTCCTTAAAATGAATCAATTGAATAAAATTTAGTTGAAAAATTATAGAGGAATAGTTTTCAACTTGTTCATCTCTTTTTTTAGTGGAAGCAAAATTAATTTGCCTTATATTTCTCTTATTTGTTCATCTAACTAACGTTGTATGAGATATATTTTACATTTTCAACTTTAATGATAAATTAGAAAGAAATCTGTTTGTTTTTTTCTCAAAAAATTCAACCATTTGCAGTGAGAATTTCACAGAAAGTATTGATTATAACTATATATTTTTTCGATAGGTTTGTTTTCCAAATTATATTCACATTATCGGCATGTATTCCTATATACATATATATATATATATATATGGGTTTCTCACTACAATGTCTTCGTGATCGTATGAGTAGTTACAACCAATGGAATTTTATCACCATGGTCACTCATATAGGACGTTGCATTATCTTGATCAAGTATCATAATATATGTTATATTCATTGGATCGACAAATTAACAAATAAATAAGTACTTTAACAAAACAAACAAAAAAGTTAAATCGATGCCCACCTCTTTTCACACTTTTGTACTTCTGCCACTACATTCTTGGACTGCTTCTGCTACGAAATACCCCACAATGGACCAGTTTTATTATATTACAATTTATAAATTTGATACAGACAAATGCTTGAATATAATTTTTTAAAAACTAATTAAAAAAATTGCTTATCATAATCATCGATCAGAACCCACCTTCATTAATTTATAACACTCACTTACTGTTGATTTATCCACTAAACAGAGCTTAACCCAATCCAACATTTCAAATGTATATATTATATACATAATTAATAAAACATAACTACCGGTTTCGATGCCCCAACCGAGTTAAACTAAATGATTTTATATTTTCAAAACGTTTACGAAATTGTAATACTGAATGCTAACTATTGTTTATGTGGCTGCTTCAATTGTTATACGGACTCAAAGTAACAGTCAAATAATTATGCTTTTAATTAAGAAAAATCCGTATTTTTAACGGAAATTTAAACTAATAATTAATTATCCTAAGTTTAATATATGTATATATATATATAGATGTATTTTGTATTGATCTACCAACATGTGATGAGATCTCCGATCTAATCGAAACGTGATATAGATTCAGATCTTGTTCCATTCTCGTAATCAAGTGTACATCTTTTATTTTATCTTTAATTGTTTTATCATCACTATTAACTTATAACCTTGTTAAAAAAAGTAAATAAAAACCAGCACACTTGATTATAATAAAAATCATCACCCGTCATTGCATACATGTGAAAGTTTGGAGATGAATTATTTTCGATTCAGAAGCTCATTTTTTCCTTCAAATGACCATTTATATAGAAGCTGCTTAATTATAATAGTCATTACTTGTCGATATTGTTTTGAATATTGATAGATGCTATAGACAAACAAATAATAGGGACCATTTAATGATAATAATAAAATTTGGGAAGGAAAATATAAAAATTTCACAAGTTTGGAAAATACAGTTGGGTGCTTGTCTTTTCTCTTGCACCTTTTGTTGTCTTTTTACTTCCTTCTTGTTTGTAGGTTTTTCGTCGTATTATTTTCCCTTTTTTTCTCTCTTTATTGACTATATTCATTTAACTATCTCACAGCACATGTTCGTCTTATTTAATTATTAAAAAAAAAACTAAACAGTAAAAAGGTAGTATAAACTAAAGTTAACAAAAAAGAGAGTTAAAAGAAATATTCCATCCAATTGAGGGATTTTTAAGAATATATTTTTAATGCCGCACAAAATACATAGTATTTAGCCTTATACTAAAGTAATTTGCAAATTGTCAATTTAGAGTCGTTAACATTTCAGTTTTAAATATTTAAACAGTAAACCTAATAGCATATAAATTTATATAATTAAACAATGTAAATGATTAAACATATAAATTATTAATTACTTGAATTTGCACATATATATCAACGGATTATGTTTAATTAGTTTCACCCAAGTGTCTAAAAGAGTTTCCAATAAACTCGATTACATGACTGAAGTAGTAAAATTACTTCTAGTCTCAAAGTTGAGGTCATTGTACCACCGCGTGCCTGTGAACACCTTTACTCACTAACATACTACGTAGTCAACTTTGATCAGTTTTAGACACACATAATAAATCTGTATGTATATGATTTTGTGTTTACATTAATATTAATATTTTCTGTTAAAGTCATTTTATATATAGATATGGTAGATCCCAAAAGATATTAGTTTTTTTTTTGATAAACATAAAAAAATTATATATAACTCTTTTATGAGAAAGAAACTAGTTACTTGTTACCACTTACCATTAATATAACTCTTTTAAAAGATAAGAATATATGTTGTCTATAACGTACAACAAAATTTACATATCATCAAACATTATATCAGAAAACACACAAAAAAAGAAGAAGCAAACATTGTATCATCAATTATATGATTAATATCACAAGTTTTTTCAAGTGCAGTTTACGATAACTAGAGTCTATAGAGTGCACACTATTCCATAATTAAATACACCCGCGGAATAAAACCATGTTGTCGAAGTGCTTTCTCTCGCTTTACTATGTATGTGTATGTAATATGTATGCACTAATGCACATATGACATGACCATCTCTCAATATATATATATATATATATATATATATTGATACATATTTAATCTTTTGATGCAACTATGGCATGTGACTTGAGGTGTGGTGTTATATCTTTGATTCTTTATATATAATCTTCTTGACCTAATGATGCTTGGCCCATGATCTTAAATCTTAATTTTAGTTTACTTTTTCTTTTTATTTGTCCAGTTTTCCCTTTCTTACTTTCGTAATCAGGTATTCTAAATTTTCAATCCATTAAGTTGGATCTAAACAGCGTCATTTTAATTTAATAGCTTATGAATACCATTATTAAACAATTAATTATCTTAATAGTACGTTTATTGCCATCTTAATTTTTTTAAGAACATCTACAATTTTTATCTCTAACAACTACAACTCTAGTCTATTGTATGCCTCAAGCATGCATATACATGTGTTTGCGCAAGTGTATATATATTCTTACATTAATATTTACGATAATAATATAAATATATAAAAATTACAGCGAATGAAATGGACCGACAAGATGAGCAGAGATGAGCATTAGTAAATTTAATTAGTCTTTTCACATAAATTCCTAGCTTGCATGTGCATTTCACTCTCTTCGAGATTCCATGTTTCAACTTCTAATTTAATAACTTATATATCAGAAACCCAAAGTTATATCTCCATCCTTCTTTCTGCCATTAAATTTCAGTATTTCAATTTCACTTACCACTATATACCCACTTCCGACTCCCCCAAAGTAAACAAAACATATATATATATATAACAGAAGTAAGAAAAGAAGAAAACAAATAATCACAATCCACAGTTGTCTAAAAAAATTTTATGTGAAAAACATTTATTTTAATATTATGTGAAGCATTGTTTATCAATAACAATTATAGTAGCCACTATTCAACAAATATCATGATTGGTAACAAATAAAATCATTATTGTCTTCTTTTTGTTTCTTGAAAATAACAATGAGATATATCATCATCAACACAATAGGGCCTTTAACATGTCATTTTCTGAATTGATAACCTAATTATTTTTGCTTTCATAATTTATGACTCATGTTATAGTTAAATTTAGATGAGTTGTTTGTAACAGGGACAGCATTATGTTGGTTTTCCGATTACTAAGAATAAAGGACTTTTTTTTTTAATTACCATTTTAAGAAAAATATGATCAGCATATACTATCATCTAATTTTAAATTTATTATCAGTTTCAATAAATTTTTATATTTTGTTCACATAACAAAACAACAAATAAATGGTGGGAAAAATAAGAGAATCAAAGTAAAAATTTGGAAAAAAGTAATAAAGGAAAAAAGGTAGAGGTGCTTTTTGGGATCCAGATTTTCCTTTGCTACTTCTTCTTCTCTCTCCTTTGGTATGCTCTGTTTTTTTAATATATATTTCTATAAAATCAAAGTAAAAACCAAATCCATGGGGTTCTTCGCTTCACAATCCCAACGCACTTCTCTCTCTCACTTCTTCTTCTTCCTCCTCTCCCACTTCTCCAATGCCACGTAACCGTAGATTCTGCCTTTTACTCTTCCTTCTCTTCAACTCCTCTGTTTTCTTCTTCATCCCCTGTTTCTCTATAGACGAACATGGTCAAGCTCTCCTCTCATGGAAATCTCAGTTAAACATCACCGGAGACGCGTTATCTTCTTGGAAAGCCTCAGAACCAAATCCTTGTCAATGGGACGGAATCAAATGCAACGAAAGAGGTCAAGTCTCAGAGATACAACTCGAACTCATGGATTTTCAAGGTCCTTTGCCGGCGACGAATCTCCGGCAGCTAAAGTCTCTGAATTTACTCAGTTTAACTTCCATGAATCTCACCGGTCCAATCCCTAAAGAGCTCGGAGACTTGTCGGAGCTAGAAGTTCTTGATTTAGCTGATAATTCTCTCTCTGGTGAAATCCCTGTGGAGATCTTCAAGCTCAAGAAACTCAACACTCTGTCCCTCAACACAAACAATCTCGAAGGTGTGATTCCATCAGAGTTAGGGAATCTAGTTAACCTCGTTGAGCTCACACTATTCGACAATAAACTGGCCGGAGAGATTCCTAGAACCATCGGAGAGCTCAAGAATCTAGAAATCTTCCGTGCAGGTGGGAACAAGAATCTCAGAGGAGAACTTCCTTGGGAGATTGGTAATTGCGAGAGTCTTGTAACTTTAGGTCTCGCTGAAACAAGTCTCTCCGGTAGACTTCCGGCGTCGATCGGAAACCTGAAACACGTTCAGACAATAGCTTTGTACACGTCACTTTTGTCTGGTCCAATCCCTGATGAGATTGGAAACTGCACGGAGCTTCAAAACCTCTACTTGTACCAAAACTCAATCTCTGGTTCGATTCCTGCATCATTGGGACGTCTCAAGAAGCTTCAAAGTCTTCTCTTATGGCAAAACAATCTCGTCGGTAAAATCCCAATCGAGCTCGGAACCTGTCCGGAGCTTTTCCTCGTCGATTTATCTGAAAATCTCCTCACCGGAAACATCCCAAGAAGCTTAGGAAACCTTCCGAATCTCCAAGAGCTTCAGCTAAGTGTTAACCAGCTTTCCGGTACAATCCCTGAAGAGTTAGCGAATTGCACAAAGCTGACGCATTTAGAGATCGATAATAACCAAATCTCCGGCGAGATTCCGCCGTTGATCGGGAAATTAACAAGCTTGACGATGTTTTTCGCGTGGCAGAATCAGTTAACCGGAAAAATTCCAGAGAGTCTTCGGCAATGTGGAGAGCTTCAAGCGATTGATCTTTCTTATAACAATCTCTCTGGTTCGATTCCTAATGGAATCTTTGAGCTACGAAACCTTACGAAGCTTCTTCTTCTCTCTAATTACTTATCTGGATTCATACCACCGGATATTGGAAACTGCACTAATCTCTACCGGTTAAGACTCAACGGAAACAGACTCGCTGGGAATATCCCGGCGGAGATTGGGAATCTGAAAAATCTCAACTTCATCGATATAAGTGATAATCGACTCATCGGAAACATTCCTCCGGCGATTTCCGGTTGTGTAAGTCTCGAATTTGTTGATCTACATTCAAACGGTTTAACCGGTGGTTTACCCGGTTCGCTTCCTAAGAGCTTACAATTCATCGATTTCTCCGATAATTCATTAACCGGTCCTCTACCAACCGGAATCGGGTCGTTAACCGAACTCACGAAGCTCAATCTCGCGAAGAATCGATTCTCCGGCGAAATCCCTATAGAAATCTCTTCTTGCCGGAGTTTACAGCTTCTTAACCTCGGCGACAATGGCTTCACCGGAGAAATCCCAAACGAATTAGGTCGAATCCCGTCGCTTGCAATCTCACTCAACCTCAGCTGCAACTCCTTCGCCGGAGAAATCCCGTCGAGATTCTCCAGCCTCACTAATCTCGGAATCCTCGATATCTCTCACAACAAGCTCGCCGGAAACTTAAACGTCTTAGCCGATCTACAAAACCTCGTCTCACTAAACATCTCCTTCAACGAATTCTCCGGCGAATTACCAAACACACCTTTCTTCCGGAAACTTCCACTCTCTGTTCTCGCATCAAACAAAGGCCTTTTCATCTCAACCCGACCCGATAATTCGATCCAAACTCGACACCGCTCAGCCGTGAAGTTAACCATGTTGATCCTCGTCGCAGCAAGCGTCGTTCTTGTTCTCATGGCGATTTACACTCTCGTCAAAGCTCAACGAGTCGCCGGAAAACAAGAGGAGTTAGATTCTTGGGAAGTCACTCTCTATCAGAAACTCGATTTCTCAATCGACGACATCGTCAAGAACTTAACTTCGGCTAACGTGATCGGAACCGGAAGCTCCGGTGTAGTTTACAGAGTAACGATTCCCTCCGGCGAAACTTTAGCCGTGAAAAAAATGTGGTCAAAGGAAGAAACCGGAGCGTTCAACTCAGAGATCAACACTCTTGGATCGATTCGTCATCGGAATATAATCCGTCTTTTGGGTTGGTGTTCGAATCGGAATCTGAAACTCTTGTTCTATGATTATCTCCCTAACGGAAGTTTAAGCTCTCTGCTTCACGGAGCTGGTAAAGGAAGAGGAGCAGCTGATTGGGAAGCTCGATACGATGTCGTTTTAGGAGTTGCACATGCACTCGCTTATCTCCACCATGATTGTCTTCCTCCGATTCAACACGGCGACGTTAAAGCTATGAATGTCTTATTAGGTTCCCGGTTCGAATCTTACTTAGCCGATTTCGGTTTAGCAAAAACCGTCTCCGGAGATGGAATAACCGATGGAGGAGACTCGTCGAAATTTAGTAACCGGCCTCCATTAGCCGGTTCTTACGGTTACATGGCTCCAGGTAGAAATTCAAATTTTCAATTTTACCGTTATATTTGTAAATTTCAAAATTTAGGATTTTGTAACGAATTTTAATTTGTTATGTTGTTGTTTACAGAACATGCTTCTATGCAACATATAACCCAAAAAAGTGATGTGTATAGCTACGGAGTGGTGTTACTAGAAGTTTTAACCGGGAAGCATCCATTAGACCCGGATCTACCCGGAGGTGCTCATTTGGTTCAATGGGTGAGAGATCATTTAGCCGGAAAGAAAGATCCGAGAGAAATTATCGATCCAAGACTCCGCGGACAGGCGGATCCGGTAATGCACGAGATGCTACAAACGCTAGCGGTAGCATTCCTTTGCGTGAGCAATAAGGCGGCTGATCGGCCGATGATGAAAGATATTGTGGCAATGCTTAAAGAGATTAGGCAATTTGATATTGACCGATCCGAAGCCGATATGGTAAAAGGCGGAAAATGTGAAAAATGGCAGCCGCAACCGTTACCACCGGAGAAAATTTTCAGTACTCCTCGAGGTTCATCTAATTGTTCGTTTGCTTTTTCGGATGAATCCGTATAAAAAAAAACTCTATAGAACTGCAATTAGGGTGATGACCAGATTTATTAAAGGTGTGTGAATATTTGTTGTGAAAGATTTGTTAGAATCAGGGGAAAACAAAAACTAAGCTCAGCTTGTTTTTTTGGGTTTGAGAGTTCTAGTTTTATTTTCTTGCAAACGAGTTGGAAAATGTAATGTAAAATAATTGCAATAGAATGAAGTGATTTATTTTGTTTATCTTTTTTTTTAATAAAAATTTCAAATTAATATAAACAAAAATAATTGGAGATATTGAACGAGTAAAATAAGAATAAACGTCGTTTTATTAATTCTGCTAAACCGAAAATTCATACATCCAAGAATTATCCATATGCAGTCCAATTTGTTCTGACTTCTGACCATTGCAGAAAATAAAATTTGTTGTATATGCGCATGCATAAATGCATAGGTTACTTTGAATACTTGACTAAAAAAAACAAGATTAGTTTGAACATCGATCTACAATTCTATTATCCAAAAAAGAACAAGTTGAGTAACTTTGGAGAATTTGAGATATAAAAACAAGAGCAAAAGGCCGGGAGTGTTTGGAGTTACATGCAGAGGAAAAGATTCGTCCTTCTTTATACAAAATTTTATAAAATTAACTAATTATATATAATCTTTGGATGTTTGCTAATTTGTGAAATTGAGAAGAGAGGCTTTCGACGTGGGATCACGTGGACCCACGCGCCACCCCATCACATGATCATGTGTTGTCTGAATAACAATGACTTTCCAGCCAACAATCACCATTTTTATGATCTATGAATATAATAATTTGTACTACAATAAATATTTCTGTAATATAATATACTAATATAGGGTTGAAGATGACTCGAGAGGCTCAAATAAACTTTTTAGGCTAACAAAAAAAACTGTGTGCACACAATAACAATAATAATAATATTGCACATGCCTTAACCAAATGCAAGAACGACAGTTGCAGTTTTGTGGGTGGTTGCTTCTCTTTGTTGTGAATATGTGTGTCTATCTAATGAATCTCTTAAGTTCAAGAGATTTTGATAGTGACTTCAAAAATTCTAAAAATTATTTAGTTTTGAGAACCCGTGACCATTATATTGCAAAGCATAAATGATATATATATATATATATATAAGAACAGTAATCCAAATCAGGATTAGAAAACTTAATGAAACCATTTGTTTAGTTGGGACAGTTATCTTTATTTAAATTATAAATATAAGATATCATCAGCATTAGGGAAAAATATATGAAAAGAAAGGTTTATAAAGTCTCGCAACAAGACATAAGCAACCAAAACCAAATGATGGTTATCCGGAATGTACGGGAACCACTTCATGTGTTCGATTCGATGTATAATGACATGTACTAACATTACATCATCTCATCAATTTTAACGGCTCAATTCATGTGCCCATGCATGTGTTATGTGTTTATCCAAAATTTCCTCAGTATGGATTTAACCATGTATGAGAACCGAATACACATACCTATATGGCTATATACAATCTTGCAGACTATACAGTGACTATGTTATAACAGGTTTGAAATTGCGGCCCGTTTCAGGCCTGTTATGTGAAAATGAGCCCGTTAAACCAAACTGTAGTTTTAGACTTTTAGTTAACTGATTCTCAATATATAACGACTTCCAAGTTTCAAATTTATGCTCTGTTCAAAATCAAAGTGGGTATGTGGGTTAGGACTTTTGTAGATGAGAAACGTAATGCTGTGTAGTGTGTTAATGCTGGTATAGAGCTTGTACAACCTCCGAATCTTCCGTCTTCTTTAATTATTTATTCTGATGAGATAAAAGCATATGAAGTCTTGAAGAATTATGTTGAAAATTTTGAATGGTATACTAGGTGATTGATTCTTTAATTAAGGTCAAGTTTTTCTGGTATGGTTTCTCGAGTTAGGATGCTTTAAAGGTTTAACGTTTTCTAAAATCTATATTTTCTTATTGACACGAGTATTAGAATTATAAAAGAGTCTGTGTTGATCCCTGTTTCAGTCTACCACCAGACATTTGATGTTTCTAAAATCTCCTGTTTTAGTTCCTTTTTTCTTTTGCTTTTGTCTCAAGATTTACGTGAGACTTGGGGATTTTGTTCTTACACAATCAACTTTTACATACTTTCCCTTGCTAAGCTAGTTGTGCAGTTATTTTTTCTCTGCCACAGCCAATGCCACTTTTGTAGTTCCTGAAGTTTCCTTGAAAGAAATAAAAGTATTCATTAAGTTTAAGACTTTGAATTAAAAAAGAAACTCTATGTACTTCCTTTTTCTTTAAATCTAATTCTTTTGATTACTTAAACACTAAAAGGAATCAACATAGAAATCTTATGTCAGATCCTTCTGCTGTTCTTGGGACTTTTACTCTTTATTCTTTGAGATTGCGTCTTGTGGATCAAATATGGATAAGATTTTAGTAATCATGAAGCAAACATGAATCAGAGATTAGAATCTGTGGTCTTAGAAGAAGTTTTCCCTTTGACTCATTTAATTACAAAACTTACTAGATATGTCTTAACAATATATATTAACAGACTCTTATCTTGGTTCTTGCATAGAGTGTAATAATGATTCTTGATTCGTTTTTACAACTTCTGAGCGGGAAAAAGCTAGAGACTTTGAAGATGACAGAATCTTGTTCTTCACCATCTTTTTGTAGTGCAGTTCCGATAAACGATGGGCTTGGAACAGCCGGGCATGCTCTTGGAACGGTGGGGACAGTTTTCAAGATCAGACAAGATCTTAACCCCAATAGTGCCATGAAGCCATAACTTGCTAAACCACAGTTAAAACGACAACTAAAGAGAAGAAAAAGGAGGGAAAATTTTTCTAAGTTGGCTTGTGGATGATGTGTTATTTGTACATCAGTCTCATACAAAAGTTAAAAGGGTTAGGTAATTGTTGTTGGTATTGATGCAAGTGTCTTTCTCCTTTGAGAATCATGAGACTTATACAAACATAGTTACAGTTTTACATATTGGGTTTGATTAGTAAACGCAAAATAGCATAATATATGAGAACTATATGTACTGTGAATTTCGCAAAATCAAAAGATCTTTATGATTTCATGGTTTTCTTATTAAATTTTAAAAATATTTTTGCCTATATAATGTTTTTTGGCTTGCTTGATTTTCTCTATTTTCCAAGTAGTGAAAGGGAAAAAATTGAGTAAGGTTTTATGTTAAAGGTCAATTGATCATTGTATTATATTTTATTTTACAAAATTGATGATATGATTAAGTATAAATTAATTAATTTCTCACAAATTATCTCATTATTATTGTAAGCCTCAATTTTCAAAATTTCTGGTTCTTTTTTAAAGTTCTATAGGAGCTGCATCATAACTATAGTGTTTTCCTTTTTCTCGTCTTTCTATAATTATTAATTATTTAATAAAAGCCATGCATTGAGCGGATATAAATCTAGTACAAAATAGCATACTTAAGACCCAACAATTTTTTATCTGTTGTGACTAAGAATTATAAAGGTTGTACTCACAATCTATCCAAATTTTATTTAAATTTTTATATTCTGCTTCAAGTTCAGTTTTCTCCTTAGAGAATTTTGTCTCTATGTCATGGAGTTTGCTCTAAAAAAATGAAATAAACAAAAAGGTGTAGATCAGTTTAACATACAAATCCATAGCATAACATTGAGTTATAAGAGAAACCCCACCTTAATAGCATTGAGACGTTTTATTCGATCCTTATTATTCATTGCTGAAAACACAAAAAGAGCAAACAAACTAAGAAAAATTCAGAAACAAAGAGACAAAAAAGAATCAGGGAAACGAAATTAACAGTCACATCAAGTTATTCTATCCACTTAAGTTCTTGTCCTTCTAGAAGAGTAAGTCACTACAACTGCAAAAGTAACAAGCACCAGTGAACAAAATTTGCGATGTTGTATCGTTGGGATAAAGAATTTGTAATGCTGCATCGTTGAAGTGTTTTCAAGATCCCACCAACAAACTGAAATTTACAAGTCTCATCTGATTGGGGACAAAAACCAATTTTTAGCTATATTTTTAGCAAAATATATTCTCAAAATACAAATAAATAAAAAAATTATACAAATCTATAGGCAACATACATAAGCAACCAAAAGCTAATGATGGTTATCCGGAACGTACATGAACCACTTCATGTGTTCGATTCTATGTATAATAATGACATATACTAACATTACATCATCTTATGATATTTAACGGCTCAATTCATGTGATGTGCCCATGCATGTGTTTCTCCAAAAAAAAAATATTTGATACGAATTAACCAAATACATGCAATATATCATCCAGACCATGCAGTTATAACGGGTTTGAAATTTGCGCCCCGTTTTAGGCCTGTTATGTGAAACTGAGCCTGTTAAACCAAAGTGTAGTATAACGCCTTCCAAGTTTTCAACTTGATACTCTGTTTAAAATCAAAGTAGAATGATACGTTTCTTAGGTATGGGTTAGGTTTTTTCTAGATGAGAAACGTAATGCTGTGTAGTGGGTTAATGCTGGTATAGCTCCGAATCTTTCATCTTCTTTTTGTTATTTATTGTGATGAGATAAAAGTGTATATGAAGTCTTGAAGAACTATGTTGAAAATTTTGAATGGTATACTAGGTGATTGATTCTTTAATTAAGATCAAGTTTTTTTTTGGTATTGTTTCCCAACTTAGGATGCTTATAGGTTTCAGTCCCCTAAAATATATGTTTTCCTATTGACACGAGAATTAAAAATTGTGAAAGAGTCTGTGTTGAACCTTGTTTCAGTCTACCACAAGACACTGGCTGTTTCTCAAATCCCCAATTTTAGGTCATTTTTTCTTTTGCTTTTTGTCTAAAGATTTAGCTGAGACTTGGGGATTTTTTTCTTACACAATCAACTTTTACATGCTTTCCCTTGCTAAGCTAGTTGTGCTTTAGCCAATCAGTTCTTTTTTCTCTGCCACTGCCAAGTGCCAACACCACTTTTGTAGCTAATTCTTGAAGTTTCCTAGAAAAAAAAAATACTTATTAAGTTTGAGACTTTGAAACTCTATGCTGGCTTGTGTTTGGAGATGACTGTGTGCTTTCCTTTTCTATGAATATAATTCTTTTGATTACTTAAACACTAAAAGGAATCAACATAACAATACACCTTCAGATCCTTCTGCTATTCTTGGCACTTTTGCTCTTTTATTCTTTGAGATTGTGTCTTGTGGATCAAATATGGATAAGATTTTAGTAATCTTGAAGCAAATATGAATCAGGGATTAGAAACTGTGGCCTTTGAAGAAGTTTTCCCTTTGACTCATTTAATTACAAAACTTACTAAATCTGTCTTAAGACTCTTTAACTATATATAAACAGATTCTTATATCGGTTCGTGCATAGAGTCTAATGAATCTTGATTCGTTTTTACAACTTCTGAACGGGCAAAATTTAGAGACTTTGAAGATGATTGGCCCTTGTTCTTCACCATCTTTTTGTAGTGCAGTTCCGATAAACTAAACCACCACTTGGTGGACTTGTCAACTGAAGCTGGCAACTCCCATGTAGCCAATAAGAATAATGAATAATCCCAAGAACAGCTTTCACTTTAAAGGTACTTCTGATTTCATAATCTATCTTATTGCTCATCACTTGTCTTTTGAGCTCTACTGCATGATTTACAGGCAAGAAGACCAGATTCGATATCAAACGGATTGGTTCTAGCCTAGTCCTACCGTTTCTTTGAGAAAACGGCAAGATACCTTGTGTAGCAATCATTTTGTCGGAGAACCAAAGCTCTACAGAAAGATTCTCAAACCTTACGTTTAGTTTCTTGTTTGGGTTGGTGAAATTCACTAGCAACAACATATCCCCATTGAAATACACCGGTGACTCAAAGTAGATGGTGTTGAGCTTTGCATTAGAGATCTCGAAAACAGGAGTTCTTGGTCTCACGGCAAGAAAGAGAATCAAAGTAGCAATACCAAAGACTATAAGAAGTATGCTGAAGATAAAACATAAAGCTGCACCACACCATATCCATGGGTTGGTGCGTGTTGTTCTTAGCCGCAAGTGAATCATTTTCTCTTTTAAAGGCTCTGCATCGGTACCGTATAGTTTGGGCGTTGTTGCAGGGCTGGTTTGAGACAAAGGTGATTTGGATACAATCATTTCGGTAAGAGCTACTGGTATTGTTGGCGTTGGAGTTGATTTTGTGCTTCTTGGTGTTGTTCTCCATGGTGTGTTTATTGGAGTAAAAAATTTTGAGGATGGAGTGTCCCGTGGTGGCGTTTCAGGAGGTTCCGGTTGCGATTGTGGCGGTGAAGGAAGAGGAAGTAGATTTGACATGGGTTTTGTGCCTTGATGGTGAATGATTTGGTGAAGAAGTAGAAGAGGAAGAAGGAAACTCTTAAAAGGTTCTTTCTTTTGAGTTTCTTGGTGGTGTGTTAGAAGTAAATGTGTGTGTTGTGTTGAATGAAAGGGAATTTTGGGAATGTGTAATGGTATTTAGTTAAATAGAAAAAAGATAAAGTTTCATAATTTTGAAAAAAGAGATTGTGAGTGGGGAAAAGGAGGGAGCTTTTGCTTAATGAGATGGGTTTTGTTTTGTGGGACCATGCGTGTTGTTTTGAGGAATTCGGAAAGCAAATCTCGCTTCTTTTATGTTGAAAACTACATACATTTTTATAACCAATAAAACGTTAATTTTTTTAGCAGGTTTTGATTAAGTGAAAATCAGGCAATTTCCGTAAGTATTCAAAGAGTTGGTCTACTTCTTTTTTAAAACAAAATTGGTGTTTGTTTATAACTAAAGCAAAAGAGTGGAGAAGTAAACATATGGAGAATTTGTTTGCATATATTTTTTTGGACTTGTAGGTTTTTGTCAAAGTAATACAATTTTCTAGCTTATAATATAACTTAACGAAAAATAGTCGATAATATATGTAGTGAGACGTATAACTTATCTCTTCAAAATGTAACGCCATTCATACATGTATATAGGGTAATACATTTTTTTTTTAATTGGTTTTACCAAGAAACTACAAGTTTGGGTTTGCTTAAATAGACAAAGCATTAAGCTACGTACGTAACTAGAATACAAATTTTTTAACCAAAAAAAAAAATTGAATAAATTTGTTATTGGCTGCTTTTGGGTCTCGGTAGGTTTTGAATCAACATTTTAATATTCTCCCGTCTCTCTTTTTTTCGTAATGTATGTGAGACTATTTGGCGTTAGGTGTGGCTCCCTAAACACTTCTTCATTAAGGAAAAACTTCTCTTTAAAGTGCATGTTGCAATCCTCTTTTTTGTCCTTTCAACAATGATTTAATGTTTCTCGTTTTTTTTTTCTTAAAGATATTTATTCCCTTTAAAAATTCTGAGATCAAACGATTTGATAAATCTTATTGATTTATCCAGAAGATTTAGTGATTTAACTGTAGTCTGTATAGGTTCCAAATAAAAGAAGTTTCTCAAAAAATTTTTATTTCTATGATTTGAGCTTTTAAAAAATACGTTTGATGGCATTCCATTTGAATAATTGCCTAAAGTTCGATTTATAGAGAGACATTTCACTTATAGTATAATACGTAGTACACTTTATTGGTGATTTGGCTTTTAGTTCACAACCTTGATACAATAAAAGAAATTTCCCAAAGTAGCATTTTTGTATTTTGTTTTCAGAAACTACCAATAAGATTCTAAAATTTCAATAAAACGAAAATTCCTAATAGTATTTCTTCCTAAATTTTTAGGAACTTTCAAACACAAGTTTGTTGTCTCTTTCGAATATTTGATAGTTATAGTATTACTGATTTTTTTCTTTAAATATTGTCATTTTTAGAATACATAGAATACACTGCTAATCAAATACTATGCATATGTTATAAATTAGTGGAATAAGATATTAATTTTACCTTCTTTGGTCAAACTGCTGTACATAAGGTTTTTTATATTATTATTGAAAGCATAAAAGTTTGGAATTGCTGATTAATTTAAAATGGTCAATGAGCGGGGGTAAGCAACACTTTAACACCAATGCTAGTTTTTTGTCTTTCTTTTTCTTTGATTCTAGGTGTATATTCAAGATTTGCTTTTGCGTATACAATTCATAGGTTAGACCAAAGACCAGGAGATAGTTAGAGGATTTGCGAGAAAGATGTTGCAAGACGAGGATGGAGAGATTCATGTGATTCATATATAGGACTGCATGTGCCTGTTGTTTAGCAGGTGGGAGATAGAGACTCTAGCTGAAGAAAAGGGTTTACATCTAATAGGGGAGATCCAATTTTACCAATGGGCATTTCCGGGTTACTCCAACAAAAGAAGAAGTGGAACTAATTGTAACTATATATTTACTATCGTAAAAGCTACTACTTTCATCAGTCAATTACGTATCTATATTTTTACTTCCGAAAAAATCTCAATATTTGTTTAATAGTAAAAAATCTGAATATTTTTTTTTTGATAAGGAAATCTCAATATTTCTTTATATAACTCTATACTATTATTTTAACAATATTGATAACAAATTAACCAATTATGATGTGTCATATTACTGAAAATGCCATTGATTTTTGGCGTTTTAAAAAAAAAGGATACAATAATAATAACAAAATTAATATAATTGAATTTAAAAAACATAAACAAATAATTATTAGTTTCCAAAATATTAAAAATTAAACTCAGAATGTTGAGGAATTTGGCGATTAAAATAATTGAACCACCTCAATTTTCACTTATAGGCTCATCAACACTTATGTTATATGAAGGAGTCACCTATAGGCTCATCAACAAATAATTGAATTTGGCGATGTTTGTGTCCGTTGGTAAGCACGTGGACACGAGTTGTCCGAACAAAGTGTCGACATTCTTGGAGGGTTTTAAGCTCTCGAGGTTTGAGATTTGATAGTATAAGTCGATGATTTGCTTCACAATGATGTTGTTTTCGCAAGCCATGCCGACACTATGAAATAGAGAATATAGAGTTTTGAATTTGTTTTTAAGACTTAGAAAAAAGCTTGTGTTGTGGCCTTAACCCTCGCAAGGGGTCGTTATATATTGACATGTGTGGGGTCCATTCTCGTCTAAATTTTGTTCTTTATTTATATTTATATGATTCCATGATTCGATTCATAAATATACGTTACACATATTTTCTCAATTTCATTTTAATTTATGTTTCACAAATTACAATATTTTTTGTTTCAATGTAATTTTTTTTTTCAAAATAAAAAAGTTTACTCGTTTTGAACATTTCCTCAAATAATTTTTCTATTTATTTATTTTCACGATTTTAAAACATATGTACAGTTGTACACTTAGAAAGGAATATTCAATACGTAAAAATGGGACAATATTGTTAAGTATTTCACATTGATAAAATCATAAAGACTTCTTATTTTTGTCTGTACATCGTGTTTCTATTTACAATTTTAAGGAATATTATAATTATAAAACAAGGAAATATGATTGTCCTAAACAATAATTTTATGAAAAAAACGAAAGGCAACGAAATAAATAAAAATTTAACTGTTAGCATTTTGCTCTAGTGTAAAAATTTCATTAGTGATGTGTGCGTGTGCGTATGCGTATGCTTATATATGCTGGTGAGTATATATAATCCCAATGTTAATTATGCATGAATGGAATCAAAATGAAAATACTACGATTTAGTCTTTATACTGTACGTGTAGTCGCATATATTTTGTTAATAGTACGATTTAGTATCATTCATAAAAATAATGTTATACAATAGTGCGATAACGTATGCTTAGAGTGACTTAGAGTTGGTAATTTAGGCATGTCTCATAACATTGGTAAGTCGCCACGAATATGCATCATATTGACTTTTATAATATGTAAGAATTAATAAATATGATCTACCTAGTTGCATAGCCGAGCCGAACAAAATATAAATCTAAGTTGATTTAATATTATATAGAGATAGGTAGATGCATAGCCGACCCGAACAAAATATAAATCTATGTCGATTTAATAAACACAATAATAATGCAATGTCTCTCTCGATACACCTCCGATTTTAGAGAGATTGTGGTATTGACAAATTAATAAATAAAAAAACTTTGTGATCCAATAAAATAATTTCACTAATACACATAGGTAAATACATTAGATTTTTGAGTATTATGAAGATACCATATCAATTAATAAAAAAAACTGTGTAAACCAATAAAATCATTTTAATTATATACATAAGATAATAATTATAATATTTATTTTTACCATGAATAAATCAATAAAAAAACTATTTAAACTAATCATATCATTTTAATTATACACATCATATAATATTTTTTGTTACCATAAATAAATTAATGAAAAAACTTTCTAAGAAAATCAAATCATTTTAATTACACATACCATATACTATTTATTTTTACTATGAATAAAACTACATATGTTGATTATTTGATCTTTTAACCGACCTAATCGAGTCTTATGTCGTTGATTAGCATTAGTTTTAGGTTTTATGAAACTACTTTTGTTTTTTGGATTGAGAGTGAAGAGTTTGAATTTTTTTCAATTTGAGTTTTTTTAAACAAGGTTGTAGAATTCTCAGGCGGAGATTTGAGAATTATAATTTTTGGATTTGGGAAGATTTGAGAATTATAATTTTTGGATTTGGGGAGAGGGGGGGGGAGATATTTGATTTGGTATCTTCAAATTATTTTGAAGATCTAGAGCTTCTTCAATACTTTATATCCATGATTATCAACTCTCAGAATATTTTCTCATGAATGAAACTTTTGGGAATTGTAAATTGTTAATGAATATTAATATTTTCACATGAATAAAGGCAAATAAAAAATATGGCAAAAAATTGTTTGATATGTGTTACATACGAATAAGGAAGCATGACTAATGGATATTGTTGAGGTAATAATGGCTGAAGAAGAAGAAGGACAAAAGAAGAGGATTATAGGGGGAAGAGTTACATTTCATGTGACAAGTGGACAAAATATGTGGCTGTAAAACTTATTTTATGGTCAAAAACTTTCTATTATGTTTCATGCCACTGATACAAAGTAGATATGAGTTTTGTCCATAAAACATTCACTAAGGTTTGCTTATTATTGCTTGAATTTTTTAAACTTTCTTATAGAGTTTAAAATATATTTTTACACATAGTATTTAAACATTTTGATAAAAATAAGAGTTCTTAGTGAAATATAAATCATTATATTTTCCTATTGATTTTGTAGGATAAACTATTAACTATTTTTCTAATTGTTTTATTTTGTTAAATTAAAAAGGATCACATGATATATTAATAGACAAATGTGCCACTGAATAAAAAAAAAAAAAAAAAAAAAAGAAACTCGGAGCGTAGTCTGGGTAATTATCTAGTATTATATAGAGTTGAAATTCTAAACAATCCTCAAACTATTAGAGCATCATTAGTAGGGAGAGATTATGAGAGTCTCTCAAATATATTACTTTAATACTTTTATCATAGTTTAATTTTTTTTTAATTAATTATAAAAAAAACTCAAAACCAATTAAATGTTGACATGTGTGAAAAAAGGTTCTAATTGGTTCTAAAATGAGTATCTCATTAAGAACCCCCTCCCCACACTGTTGATGCTCTAAGATTCCGTTCACTCACATGCTTTGTTGGGAATAGATTTCAATTCTTTTTTTTTGGGTCGTCAAACACCATATACTAAGTTGTTAATTTAGTAACTCTCGTATAAGGAAAACTAGATGGGTTTCGAATTACTTACATGAGAAAAAGTGAATCCATGTCCTCTTGCATATTTTGTAAAATGATCTGTACAGACATTTTATTACGTGGAATAAAATTAAAACATAAAAGACGTAAATAATTCTCTAAATAAGGAAAATCTTTTAGCTGTGAGGCAAATGATTGGCAGTCTTCTGGATTTGCTGTCATAGCGATAAATTCCGAGTAATCCATAACAAAGAGGATGTCTGTCAAGTGTATAGCTATCAAACACTACATAGCCCAAACAAGGACCACCAATTCAGTATGAAAAGAGGAAAGACACCGTCATGAACTTTTCAACCCTACATATAAAATCTCATCTCCAGTAGTTACGAGCCATCCTTGTCTACTCCTGCTATCCGCTCGTGCCATGATCCATCCATATAGCAAATTGGAGTATCTCGGGGAAGATTCTCCTCCACTATACCACTGTGTAACTCTTCATATGGTCTTACTTCGTGTTTGCTCTCCTCCATGCTTTCTCTTCTTGAATAGCGATATCTAAAGTATCATGAGCATTCTCAGTTTCTTACTGACAATATCAAATTTGTGCATATTGTTCGGAATCGAATACACAAATTTCATTAAAATAAATTCATTGGATTAGGTCTATAGTATTTTATTCAAGAATAAATTGTTGCACTATATTTTTTTATTTTATTTTATCATAATCATACAATAAATAAAACTATATCATAAAATCAAAATTTTATTTTACATAGGTTTGCACTTTGCAATTATACAAAACAAATATTTCCATAAGTTATCAACACAAATTCATTAACCGATTACATGCAGTTGTTTCCAGTTTTGGTTACTAAACACCGTGTCGTTTCTTTAATTAATATCAAACACCATGTCGTTTTTGTTATCTGGCCACTATTAGTGTCTACAAAACAGCCACCACAGCAAAACCCGAACCCGGGCCGGGTCAGAGTTGCAGAAGCAGATTGATTTGCCTTCTTGTTTCGTCTGAAAGCAAAAACCTTGCTTAAACCCTAGAGACACAGAGAGATGTTTCGAGCTGTGGGATCAGTTCTGAAGAGGAACAAGGAGGCGTTTAATGGAATCGTTCGAGGATCCAAAACTTCGTCTCATCGAGTTTTCACCTCTAAAATTACAGCTGCTACTGTAAACTCTGCTTCGTCTTCTCCTCTAGCTAGAAACTGCTTCTATGGCTTACGATCTCTGCTCAAAGTAATTTCTTCTTTCATTTTTCGATTCGAAAATAGAGTTAATAATTTGCCCAAAGGTTGATACTTTTGATCAGGAGTTATGTTAAATTTGAGATTTTGGTTCCTATTAGACGATTCTGAGATTGGGTTTTGATAAAAATTATGTTTTGCGTAGGGTGAAAATGCTGCATTGTATAGGAGGAATATGTCAACTGTAGCATCGATTAGCTCAGGGAGTAAAGAGGGTTTGAAGCTACTTGTCTCTGGAGGACCTCAAGCTCAGAAATGGGTTGGGATATGGCTTTTTAGCTCAGCTGCTTGGGTTTTTAGTATGGTGGTGTTAGGCGGTGTTACTCGATTAACTCGATCTGGTTTATCGATGACTGATTGGAAATTCACTGGTGAATTCCCTCCTCTGTCAGCTGAAGCTTGGGCTAAGGAGTTTGAGAAATATAAGCAGTCTCCTGAATATAAACGGTTAGTGAGAAATTGTGGTAGCTAGGTGATTCTTGCATTTCATATTTGGATGAAGTTGTGATCTTGAAGTTTGTGTTTTGGGATTCGGTGTTTTATGCAGTGTGAACAAAGGGATGAATCTTGAAGATTTTAAGTTTATATATTGGATGGAGTATGCTCATCGAATGTGGGGAAGAGGATTGGGAATCATGTTTGCTTTGCCCTTTTCGTATTTTATGCGTAAAGGGTATATTACTTTACGTCTTGGAGTTCAGCTCTCTGGTTTATTTGCACTTGGTGCTGGACAAGGTTTCATTGGTTGGTGGATGGTTAAAAGTGGTTTAGAGGTAAGCATTAGATCATCTTTTTGGATGTTCTTACCTTCAGAATATTGTGTAACTAGTAATCAGTTTTGTCCTGTAGGAGCCGCCGTCTGAATATTCTCAACCAAGGGTAAGCCCATACCGTCTTGCTGCTCACCTAACCTCAGCTTTCGCCATATATTGTGGACTTTTCTGGACCGCCCTCTCTGTTGTTATGCCTGAACCACCAGCTGAGTCACTAACTTGGGTTCGCGGAGCAGCTAAAGTGAAGAAGCTTGCTTTACCAGTAAGCTTGGTTGTTGGTATCACTGCGATTTCAGGAGCCTTTGTTGCTGGAAATGATGCTGTAAGTAAACTAAGAAACTTAGACCTAATCTTCTATGTTTCTTAGTTACAGAAAAGAATCTGAGTATTTAGATCTCTCTGCTTGTGAATTATAGGGTCGTGCATTCAACACATTCCCGAAGATGGGCGATACATGGATCCCAGATAATATATTTGAGATGAAACCACTTTTACGCAACTTTTTCGAGAACACATCAACTGTTCAGGTACACCATTTGAAACAAAACTTTCTCATTTTTGCTTCAAGAGTCTCAAAAAGACTGAAACTTCACTAAAATTTCAGCTCGATCATCGCCTTCTCGCAACCACAACGTTACTCGCAATTGGAACAATGTGGTGGTTCACAAGGAGGCTAGACATACATCCAGCTGTTAAAGCTTTGATCGGGAGCACAGTCGGAATGACTGCTGTTCAGGTTAATCAATCATCAACATAAAAACGTTCATGGAAACTTCAAATCAAAAGCCACTGATGTGATTTTTTTTCGTTTGTTTTTTTGGCAGGTGACATTAGGTATATCAACGCTTCTGAGTTATGTTCCGGTTTCACTAGGTAGTGCACACCAAGCTGGAGCTTTAACACTTCTCACTTTGATGCTTCTTCTCAATCATACTCTTCGGAAACCATCACCTTCTCTTCTTAAATCTCTTCCACAAGTTGCTAAATCAAATTTCAGCTAAGCCCTCTACCACCAAAATCTTTTTTTGTTTTCATTTATTTAACTAAAAAATAAAGAAAATGATTATTTTGCGTATACTGGCAAGTTTTCATCGAATTATGCATCGATGATGTTTGTATTATCTGTTATGGTTCGAAAAATAAGAAGTACGAAAACAATTAACCGAAGTTTCATATGAATCCCGGAATTCTGAGGTTTTTGGTTGGTGTTTTATATATGTGCCACGTTTTTTCTTTGTCGGATTTATGTCGTTGATAGCTTCATGGTTTGTAACTTTGTTGTATAATTGCCAGTAGAAAAATATATATAATTGGGTTTGATTTGGTTTTTTCTCATTCTGATTATATGAATTAAATCCAGTTCTGAAGTATATTTTTAATAAACAAAATTTCGTTTAGTTGGGTTCGATAGTCTTAAATTTGGGTTATGAATAGTTTGTTCAGTCTGACTTTTTCATTTACCAAAATACTAAATCGTTTCAATGCTAAATTTTTGTTTGGTTTAGGGTTAGATCTAATTATGTTATTTCAATCCGGTTCAAATCTGTAAGCCTTTTGGATAAACGTTTAGAGAACGGAGTTTTTAGGTTTACAAGACTATACACGTGTCATATCACTGTAGCGTATCAGTATCCACGTGTCCACAGCCCACCATCTCCATTTCTATAAAGCCGTACTACAAAACTGGATCCTCTTTTAACTTCAAATAACTAGTCGACTACTATGGAGAATCCTGACGGAAGAAGAGACAGCCATAATAACTAATGGAGAGAAGACGACCGGTTATTCAGTCGTGGCTGCAACGATTGCAGCTGTGTTAGTGGCCGGGCCGCTTTTTGGTCTGATGAGTTTCAGCCTCGTGGCAACAGTGACTCTGTTTCTGATCGTTTCTCCATTGATGCTGATAATTGTTCCAGTGTTGACCGTGACGGTGGCGATTCTTGTGGCGGCTATGATTGGTGTTGGGGTGGCTGCAGCCATGTAGTTGGTGGGAATAGCTGCTCTAGTTTATTGTGGGCGAGAGATTTGTATTAGAACCGGAGTGGCCGAGAGGATGGTTGACTCGGTGGTGAGAGAGTTAGGTTACGGTTGGAGTCGTTACTTGCAAGACAAGTCAGAAGATGTTTACTCTTCTTCTTTGGGTTACTCTTCTTCGTAGTTCAAAACTAAAAACCCTCTTTTTCTTGATGTGTACTGTAGTATTCATTGAGTTTCTGTCTCATGAGTCATTCATGAGCATGTCAAGAATGGTGACCAGAGAAAAGAAAAAAAAATTAGAGAGATGGCTAGGAACAGAAAAAAATAAAGTAAGTTGAAGATGCCAAAAATAGAAAATCTTGTAATGCTTGATCAACTTGTTATGTAAAACTTTTTTTTTCTTTCGTTTGGCAATATATTTTAACATTAAAACCAAAAAAAAAAAAGTACTACATAAATAAATATATTATTATACATTTATTTTTTTGAAAAATATTTGATAATTAATATCTAGTTCCATAAAATTACTATTTTTATTTTGATAACAGATTTCACATATTGAGAAATATTTATGTTTGATAACCACAAGAAGTTTACAACAAAAGGTGACATAAGTAAAGTAGGGTGCTAATTAACTCTTTATTCTTTTTGCTGAAATAGTAGGGTCCTAACTCTTACGTAAAAAACGATAGATATATTTCTGTAAGATTCGAACGTTCACTAGAGCACACGGATGTTAATTAGTGCACATGAACTCTCGCGTATTCTCCGTACTTCACGAAGACATTCCCTTACAAAGTGAGAAAAGAATTGTCAAAACTTCACAATTGTATATAAAAAAGAATACTACAATTTAAGAAAATGTTTCAAACACAAAAATTTTCATATCTATATATATATATATATATATATATCGTTCTACCCATCACCAAAAAGTTGAAAAGTTATAATTATGCAAAGAGAATATCAGAAGAATTATACTATGGCCATAACTGGTAACCTAAATAAAAAATTTAGCCATTAACATTTGTTATTTATGGCCTAACGGGTGACACATAAAAAATATTTAACTGGATTTCGCCAGATTCAACAATTCAGTCGTTACCATTTATTATTTAATTAAATTCCGTCAGATTCATCAACTAAAATAACTATATATATATCTATATATATATATTTTCTGCTATAATAAATAAACTAAACATAAGCATGTTTAGATTCGGTTTTGATTTTTGGATTTTTCGTTTAGAGTGTTGGGTTCAAAGGTATAAGACACATTCGGATCTTTATAAATTTTGGTTCATATTCGATTCGATTCATCCAAGTTTGGATCAGATTCAGATATCCAAAATATCGTATTCGTTTAGAGTTTTGGGTTCAAAGGTATAAGACACATTTGGATCTTTATAAATTTTGGTTCATATTCGATTCAATTCATCCAAGTTTGGATCAGATTCAGATATCCAAAATATCGTAAAAACAAAAAAAAATAATTAGTAAAATTTGAATAAAAGTTTGATTAAATTTTCACAAATATAACTAAATAATTGATATATTCAGCTTTATAATTATAATTTTAGAATTTAGTTATATCAAGTATAAATATAACTAATATTTTGTGTATATCATTGTATTTTTGGTATCCATTAGATTATTTATTTGGTTTAGATTCAGTTTTAATTCTTTGAATATATGAGCTTATAACCATTTCTGGTATTTTACCCATGTCTAATACACACTTTTTGTCAACATACATCAACTCATGAATATAAAATATATGCAATTTAAAAATTTGTGTATTCTAATGAGAAATAATATAATTCATATACTTTTTGGATATGTAAAAAGTTTACGTATTTTAATAAAAAATTTTAAAATATAAAATTAAAATTTTAATATTTTAATATTTTATTTAATTAATTTTGATGAAAATTAAAATTGTTAATTAATATTTTTAAATGTTTATTTAATTAATTCATTTAAAAAAATTCGGTCAGATTCTGCTAGATTCAGCGTTACTATTTAAATTCTAAGTTATTCCGTTAGATTCTCCTAAAAAACACCAAAAATCCAAAAAAATTTCACAATTCCACTAGACTCAGCCAGATTCCACGGTTACCATTTAGACCCTTAATCAAATTCTACCAGATTTAGCAATTAAAAAAACACATATATTAATTATTTTTTTGTTATAATAAACAAACTAAACATGGACGTTCGAATACATGTTCGGATTTGGTTTGGATCTTGTTTAGATTTTTGGATTCAAAGATTTAAGACATATTTGGATATTTATAAATTTTGGTTTATGTTCGGTTCGGTTCCATCCAGTTCCAAATTAAATAAAATTTGGTTAAATTTTTGTAAATATAACTAAATAATTTCAGTTATTTTAGTCTAAAAATAATTTATAGTTTCATCTTTATAGTTGTAATTTTAGAATTTAGTTATATTAAATCTTAATATATTAATATTTTGATTATATAATTATATTTTGGGTATTCATCGGTTCTTTTTTTGGTCTGGGTTCGATTATAATTATTTTGATATAGGTTTTTGAAACCATTTCGGGGGTTTTACCCAGGTCTAACACAAACTTTTTGTCAACATATATCAATTCGTGGATGTAAAATATATGCAATTTAAATTTTCTTGTATTTCAATGGAAAATAAAATAATTCATATATTTTTTGGGTATCCAAAATGTTCATGCATTTTGATAAAATTATTAGAAATACCAAATTTAATTTTTAATATTTAATATTTTACTATTTAATTTAATTAATCTTGATGAAAATTAAAATTATTTAATTACTATTTTCATAAGTTTATTTAAGTAATTCATTTTTAAAAATTATGTCAGATTTCACCAGATTCAGCTGTTACCATTTGAATTATAAGTTATTCCCTCCCTTAGATTCTGCAAAAAAATACAAAAAATAGATAAATTTTTTTTTTGCAATTCTGCTAGATTCAACCATATTTCGCTGTTACCGTTTAGATCCTATAGCAGAATTTTTATGGATGAAACTCAACTCGATAAATAATATAAATTAAAAAGAATTAAGGAAAACAAATTGTAGGAGGAGTTGACCAGGCGTTGAGTGGGTGACCTACCTGCCAAAGGGAATCACACGCTCTGTAGCGTTGAATTCTTTAAAGAGTTTTAATCAATTCATGCACATTTGATGCTAATTTTTACTATGTTTTAAACCAATTTATTATATATATGCATACATTTCCTTTCTTCTTTTGCAATTTAAAAGCTTTAATTACAAGAAAGGAAAAGAAATCAAAAGTTTGGCAGTTTTAGTTCTTTTTGGCAATCTTTGATTTATAAGCTTTTTTCATTTCTTAAACCAAATTTTCTTTTTCTTGTTAGTAAATTAACTAAAGACAAATCAAATCGATCGAGAGATAAAACTAGAAAAAGGAAGAAGAAATGGGTCGGATCCCATGTTGTGAAAAGGAGAATGTGAAGAGAGGACAATGGACTCCGGAAGAAGACAACAAATTGGCTTCTTATATTGCTCAACATGGTACTCGTAATTGGCGTCTCATCCCTAAGAACGCTGGTAAATATTTTCTTTATCAAGTAATAATATATAGTCCCCTATGATTAAACATCGTTATTTTAAAGGCAAAGATGTGGCTTTTGTAATGAATCGGCAAATTTTGGTTTCTTATAGGGTTGCAGAGATGTGGAAAGAGTTGTAGGCTACGATGGACAAACTACTTGCGTCCAGATTTGAAACACGGCCAGTTCTCTGAGGCTGAGGAACATATCATTGTCAAGTTTCACTCTGTTCTTGGTAACAGGTACGACTCGAACTAGATCTGATTAACTACGATATTTTAAACTTTTCCATACGTTCGATTTTCTTGAAGTGATTTATTTTGGGTGTATAATACTACAGATGGGCTCACAAGTTGTGGGTTTGTTTCCTAAGTTTAAAAACTTGGTCCTTGTTTTGCTATGAATGTGTTGACAAGTGTCTTGGGAAACAAGAAACATAATCAGACGTAAGATTTAACTATATGGTTTTAATCTGTTGAGAAGTTCGATTCTCTTGTATTAATTACAGTGTTTCATTAGTTATGGAAGATTGATGATGAATTGCTGATGAATAATCTAGGGTTTTGTTTCATGAGCAATAGTTAACAAGTTTCTTGAGGGTCAAGAAAATGAATTAGACATAAACCTTGTTTAATTTTCGTTTGACCTATATGGTTTCAGGTGGTCGTTGATTGCGGCGCAGCTTCCTGGTCGGACAGACAACGATGTGAAAAACTATTGGAACACGAAGCTGAAGAAGAAGTTGTCGGGAATGGGGATAGATCCAGTGACCCACAAGCCTTTCTCGCATCTAATGGCAGAGATCACCACTACACTTAACCCTCCTCAGGTCTCTCACCTAGCCGAAGCTGCCCTCGGTTGTTTCAAGGACGAAATGCTTCACTTGCTCACCAAGAAACGTGTTGACCTAAACCAAATCAACTTCTCAAACCCTAACCCTAACAACTTTAACCAGATTGCTGATAACGAAGCTGGTAAGATAAAGATGGATGGTGGTGTAGACCATGGTAATGGAATAATGAAGCTATGGGAAATGAGTAATGGATTCTCGTATGGATCTTCTTCGTCGTCGTTTGGGAATGAAGAAAGGAATGATGGATCGGCGTCTCCTGCGGTTGCAGCATGGAGAGGTCACGGAGGAATACGTAAGGCGGTGGCTGAAACCGCGGCAGCAGAGGAGGAGGAGAGAAGGAAGCTGAAAGGAGAAGTGGTTGATCAAGAAGAGATTGGATCTGAAGGAGGACGAGGAGATGGAATGATGATGATGGCTTCTCATCATCATCAACAACATCAACATATGTTTAATGTGGATAATGTCTTGTGGGATTTACAAGCTGATGATCTCATTAATCATATGGTTTGATTTTTATTTGGTTCAACGTTTTTTTTCCAAGACTTATGTTTGGGTTTTCATTTTGGATCACACTGGTAGTTAACATTGGGGTATGATTAATTTAGGTGTTTTCTGTTTTTTTTCAGAGATTAATAAGTTTGCTTTTTAAAGCATTTGATAATGAAGAAATGTAAATAAAGAGCTTTTATTATTTCATCTCTTAGAGAACCACTCCAGACTACACAAACCTTTGACCACAAAAATGTCATTTCCAATATGTTTTGCATATAGGTGTTTAAATTTTTGACCAATAGGCAAACTAGCTACCACAAATATTTGTTTTTCGAATTTACTTCCACACAGAATTTTGCAAAACTATACAAAACTAAAACGTCACGATTAGAAGAAAAAATATAGAATAATTTTTCAATTATCAAACCTATTAAAAGTAAAATATTTAGAAAAATATGTAAATCTATAAATATATCTCTAAGAAATTGCTAAAAATATATAACTGAAACAATGGAATCATTTGAGTGAAAAAAAAAAACGGAATCATGGAGCAAAGGTAAAAGCAAGATGATAGATTATTGGGCCTACTTAAAACTATAAAGCATATTGCAAATCACTCGGCCCAATGTTTGGCCCAGATTAAATATAGCCGTTACCGTGAGAAAAGGTCGCTGACTATTATCGCAACAGTAACAGCGAAACGTAAAGAGAGAAAATATCCGACCGTTGTACATATAGCCGTTAAAAGACAACAACTTAAATATCTGAAATCTTAGTTTTCGTAAAGGAAATCTTACTAAAAATAAAAAGAACGAACTCAGTATTTTCTGCAAATTTTATTCAATTATCAATCATCTTCTCACTCTCATTTACTTTCCATTTCTGATCTCTGTTTCTTCATAAAGTCTCAATCTTTTTGTCAATTTTTCCCCCTATGGCCGGAACTAAAGATTCTCATGTAGTGGAGATTCCAGTAGATGAAGAACATAAAGAGAAGCAACAACAACAACAGGATCCCTCTTACTAATACTAACTGGAATCAAAGAATTAGTAGATCGGTTCCGCCCAAAATGGGAATGGACTAAGGTTATGAACTTATAATCTATAATCTGATGATCGAGTCGATTCCATGATTATAAGTTCATTCCATACCGGACTGGTTACAGTCTCAAATCCTGGAATGGGAATACTCAGGGTGATTCAGCAACATCCGTTGTCTGAAATCTCAGAGAGTCCAGGACATTTGTTGCTTTTGAAGTTATGGCAAAGAGAAGAAGATTTGTTCAATCGTCGTGTCCTTCTCAAAGAATCGAAGCTCGAGTCAATCAAAAGAGAGATCTTTCAGCTCTGCTGCTTCTTCTTAGTCTTCCATGGGTTCTTCTTCACACTCGTCTACTCTTCTTCTTGTTCTGATGATGATGATGCGATAAAAAGCGATGCGGTCTGCAAGAAATGGTGGATACCTTCTGCAGTTTCACTAGCTACTTCATTGGTTCTTGTGTTTCTGGTTCAGGCTAAGCTGTTTGTGTTCTGGAAAGTTTACAGAGGAGTTCATAGGGAGAGGAACGATAACAGAACGCTTACACGATGTGTTTTGGAACTGAGGATGAAAGGATCAAGCTTTGATTTGTCCAAGGAGCCAATGAATGGGAAGAGAATGAAGAGCTCAAGCGTTGAGATCAAGTGGAAACCTATTACTTGGTTCTCTCAGTATTTGATCACTCTTGTTCTTCTTTGCTTTGCAGGATTGTTCTTCCCGTTCTCTAAGTTCATCCTCTGCGGATTTTGACAGATCATCCAAACTATTTTTTGTGTTTTTTCGGTAAGGAAATTTGTGTGCTCTTGTTCTTTAATCCAAATCTGGACTCTTTAGTGATAAATGTGTGTTATTTTTCAGGATTATGTATTCTTTCTTCAACCTCCATTGTGGGGATGAAGCTTTTGGTCCGATCTTAGCAAAAGCTTATCATTGGTCTCTGTATCAGCTTTGAGAGAGTTGCTGTCAAATCTCCCAGACTGAAGAATCTCCGGGGATCCAAGAACAACCTTTAACTTTTAGCAGTAATATTGCTCATACATAGTAGAGAATAGATGTAACTCAAAATCAGAATTCTGATCTTAATCATGAAATTTCATTCTCTATTAGTTCGTTTATAATAAAGAACACAGCTTGTGTAGTAGTAACATATTTTTGCAGTGAATAATAAATGGATTCATATAAAATCAGAAGTACAAACTTTCAATGTATTTAATGACACTGTCAAATTCCACTTTGATACTGATAATAATACATATATAATTTTTTCCGATTAAACAAGGATCAAGCAGAGTACATCATGTTTCCAGATGCAGTTGTTCTGTTCTTACGAGCTATCGAAACCAAATATCCGGAAAACACCTGCAAAGAGATCCAAAGAGCTCTTGTTCATTTTCTGCAACGAATTTTAAGAGTTGTGTAACAAAAACAATGAAGCATCAATATGTAGCAGTACCTTCATCAGTGTTATACTTGGCATTCTTGTCATCACCTGCATATGCAAGTAAGTTGTATTTGGGATTCCACTCCACACTGTTCATGGCAGCTCGACATGGAATCTGATGCACCGTTCGCCCGGTTTGGACATTAGCCTGTTTGGTAGTTAGTGGTCAGATATTAGGCACTAATTTCACATTAGTAATTAGCAGTTTAAAGTCTGTAAAGTAACTTACAATATCTATAAATAAATCCTCACTAGCTGAAGCAATATACTCTCCTGAATAGTTGAAGCTTATTGTCCTAACAGGCCACCTGTGAGCAATAGTTATAATTTAATAACATGTAACAGGAATTAAACCAAACCTTTTCTCTGTTATACGTAAATTTCAGGTTGGGACTCACTCAAGTTTGGTAAATGTTCTCAAACAAAGCATGTCTGAGATATCCCAAAGGCTTACTAAGGAATCCGCACTCCCGACAGCAAAATATCTGTTAAGGTAAAAAGGAGGAATTGGATGCAACCGGAAAAAGTATATTCATTCGTGCCTCAGAGGGTAAAGACAATGGATGTAAACTTTAATTACCTTCCTTTCGGATCAATTGCAATGCAATAACACCCGGCTGTGTGGGCTGTGAGAGTGTCAAGTGGTTTAAGAGATGGATATGAAAGAACTTCAACGGTTCCTGAGTAGAAGAACATATGAAAGTAACTCTCCAATCAGATCATTTTCTCAAGTTCAAAAAACAAAGGAATCTGAGCTATGGAATCGTATGCAGGAAAGAACAGAATTTAAAATCCTCACCAAGTCCAGTAGTCAAGAAGAAAAAATCTCCTGGCATGTTCCAAGCAATCTCATTTACCTGTTACAAGAAGACGGAAGCTAAGAAACATTCCATACAGCGACAGAATGTTTTTTCTCTATAGTACATATTAAAAGTATGAGCTAACATTTTTACAACCAAGACGATTATTACATGAAGAAAGAGCCTAGGTAAAATATAACTGCGACAGCTTGAAATAGAACAGAGAATAATCTTACCAAAAAGAAAGCCATTAATAAAGATTAACAAGAGTCTGAACTTTCATTACCTCATAATTGAATTTGCGCCTGTGTAGAGGTTTAAACTTACGGACATCTAGAATGGTAAGCTCATCATCCTACATTGGAAAACCACAGATAAAGGGATCCATCAAGCAATGCATAAAACAGTCCAGCGAAGAACAATGCAAGTGTAAAGAAAAGGGGCTCGAGACAATACCCTATTACCAACAGCTACATGTGTCCCGTCAGGTTTGTAGGTGATGTTTATATTCTCTCCACTAAGTTCTGCTTGCTGTGTGCATTTTCCACCTGTATAACACGAAGAAGACATATCTCAGCAATTTTCCATTGCCAGTAAAACACAAAATAGTATCCACATATCCAAAAACCTGTTTAAATTTCTTTATTATGGAATCTAGCTTAAAAACTAGTTTGTAAAACTTCTATCTAATCATATTCTAGTTTCCACTATATAGCTCGAGAGAAAAAGCCGAGATTGAGAGAAATATTTGTGAATGACACAAAGCTAATCCATTAGAAAACATACATTTTTCAGAGACGAATCTAATCCATTAAGAGAATATAAACTTACTACGAGCATCCCAAAGACGAACACTTTTATCTCCAGAGGCAGTAGCAACGAGATCTGAATGTTTAGGGTCCCAACATAGCTGATCCACACTATCAGTATGACCTTTTAGTTCAAGGTCCTTAGCTTTACTCTGTATCCACACACCACATAGACAATCAAATTACAAAGAGTACATAACTCAAAAGTAACAATAACAAAGATAAT
This sequence comes from Cardamine occulta, assembly GCA_028015245.1. Taxonomy (NCBI): domain Eukaryota; kingdom Viridiplantae; phylum Streptophyta; class Magnoliopsida; order Brassicales; family Brassicaceae; genus Cardamine; species Cardamine occulta. The sequence continues at coordinate 6,403,807 of CM051391.1, read as the reverse complement.
AACCAAACTTAAACACAATCTGCATCAAAAACTAAAGGGAAACATTGACTTTAAAAAAGTCTCATTACAAGCACACATAAGTTCCCACAGCTCAAAGGCAAAGAAATTACATGACCGTGAGGCTCGATGTTCCAAATGCGAGCTGTTTGATCAACAGAACCCGAAGCAAGCTTTGTTCCATTAGAATTCCAAGCTACTGAATGAACCTTCAATCCAAAAAATTAGGGTTTCGTAAGTTTTATTAACTACAGAACATTAAATCGAAGATTGAAAAAAAAATTCGAAAAATAAACCTTCTTCTTGTGACCTTGATATTCTCTGCTATGTAAGCTCTTGAAAGGAATCGTCTCTTCCATTTTTTTCGTTTTCAATTCTTCAACCTTCGAAGGCTCTCACTGAATAATCAGAGCTTCGCTTTTCGAAAACGCAGCGTTTAGTAATTCCGGTATACCGAATTTTAATAAACCGGATCCAGCACATTAAAAAAACGACCTTCTAGATGATAAAGGGGCTTCAGAAAGAAACTAACGAGAGCGGTAAAATTGCGTAACTGCGAAATATAAAAACTATAAAGGTGAAAAAAAAAAAAAAAAAAACAGCTAAGCAAGTAATGATGATTTGCATAGTACCTACAATACAGTGTCTATAAAATGACCTCTTAAATCCACCGACGTTATAGAGAAATCAGCTTTGGTCTTACTCCGCCGCTTCATCTTCCAATCTCTGACGGATTTGCTTTGATTCCTTGTGAAGACGCCTTTGAGATGATGATGATGTCTTCGCTAGGTGGTGGTGGTGGTGGCGGCGGAGGGAGGTTTATGAATTATTCGTCGTCTCTTTCTGTGCTTCCTTCTGGTCCTCAGTCACCTAACTTCTCTGGTGGTCTTCGATCACAGTCTTCTCTCTTCGTTGAGCAGGAGAAGTAATTGAATCTCATTTTTTTAATCTTTTTATTTCATTTTGTTTGGTGATCTTATGGTTAGCTGATGTATTTGTTGAAGAGTATGTTGATCTTTGTTTTTTCAGATTTTGATTTTTAGATCTTAATATTTTATTTTGAATCTGGAGATTTCCTGATCGGTTTTTGTTTCCATCAGCTTATGTTAAGATCTATATTTTGATGTTCATGCATGTGATTGGATTTCAATATCTGGGAGCTATGTTTGAATCATATTTTTAGCTCAATCTAATTCAGATTTGCCTCAATCCAGTTTCACTATTTTTATTTGTTGTTTAAGCATCACTTTTTTAGTGTTATGGTGGATCTTATAGATCATTGGTTTTCTCGTTGATTTGTGTTCTTGACTGATGAAACTGTGAAATCCACATTTTTAGGAGTATTGACTAGATCCACTTTACTAATAAAAATGGAAACTTGAATCTAGTTGTATGGAGTTAAACGTTTGTATTGGTTTCTTCACCAAGATGAGCTTCTTGAGTGGATCTTCTTGTGTGTGTTTGAATCTTTACTGATTTGGATTTTCTGCACAATTTCTCTTTTGCTAGGTATCTTTCGGAGTTACTTGCAGAGCGTCATAAGCTTACTCCATTCTTGCCTGTGCTTCCACACGCATTTCGGCTACTAAACCAAGGTGAGCCTTGCTGTTTGTATTGTTTATTATATGTATTTTCAGCTCACAGATTATGTCATTCCTTGCTTCAGAACTATGAAGCTCTCATACAGTTGATTAACACTAAACGGTGCTGTTGAGAGAGACCTAATAGCTACCATTTAGAAATAACATAACAAAGTGATTTAACTACAAGTTAGAACATGTTAGTGTTTGACTTAGAATTCAGTATCCTTGAATTCTTATACTGACTTCTCTCATTTGTTTTAACTAGTGTGAGAGCTAAAAACTATTCTTTGCTAACTCAATTAACTGTGATGTTTCTCAATTCTTTGGTGTTCTGCTGACTGATATGTTGACTAATTCTAACTGGTGCGTCTTACTCTTGGAAATTGACATTTTTGGAACAGAAATTTTGCGTGTAACCACACTATTGGAGAATGCCACAGTTTTAAGCCAGAGTGGGCTTGACCTTCCTAGCCCTGTGGCTTCTGGAGGGATATTTCAGAATGCAAGAGCTGACCTGAACGGATGGGCCTCACAGTTTCCATCAGAAGTATGACTACTAACTATTAACATAACTCTTTTCATCTAATTCTTACTACTGCAATAGAAGTTTTATTGACTTAAGTTATGCTGACATAACAATACTTGACATCTTTTAGTCATAGTGTACAGGTAGCCTGGGCTAACACTGAATATCCTTAATGTTTGTATGGTTTTGCCTTAGATCAACACTAATTAGATACTCCACTAGTCTCACGAGATGGATTATGATTGCTATAATGTGCATATTATTAGGATATATCAGCAACAGGTTGCAATGCCTTGATACAGTGCTCATTTCCATTGAATGAAGTTCCAGGGAACAAAGTTTCAATACTGTTTTGCTATTGATGCTGCAACTAATATGTGTTTATCTTTAAGGTTGATATTGTTTCTAATTGTGTTGGTTGATCTTTTGTAGAGATCTGTTCCATCATCTCCAGGACCGAATTGGCTTAACTCACCTGGTAGTTCGTCTGGTCTCATCGCTAAGCGAACAATCAGGGTCGATATTCCAGTCGACAATTACCCAAATGTATGAACTCTCATTTCTAGACGGAAATTATATGTGTGTATACCTGGTCAGAATATAACAAAATTTTCGATATGACAGTACAATTTCGTTGGGCGTCTCTTGGGTCCTAGAGGAAACTCTCTGAAGCGAGTTGAAGCAAGTACTGATTGCCGTGTCCTTATTAGAGGAAGAGGCAGTATAAAAGATCCAATTAAGGTATATTTTATTTAACTTACAACTTTACAATCTCTAAAGTTAAATGGTTGTCAACGTGTAAATATTTTCTTCTTGTAGGAGGAAATGATGAGAGGAAAACCAGGATACGAGCACCTAAATGAACAACTTCATATCTTAGTCGAAGCAGAATTACCGATTGAAATAGTCGATGCACGTCTCACGCAAGCTCGTGAAATACTTGATGATCTTCTTACTCCTATGGTTTGTTTTAAGTTCTTTCCCTTTTCCCACCTGAAATATTTTAAGCCGACGATCTTACTTACTCAGTTCCTGTTTTAGGAGGAAACCCATGATCTCTACAAGAAACAACAGCTGCGCGAGCTAGCATTGCTCAATGGAACTCTGCGTGAAGAAGGATCTCCAATGTCTGGTTCTGTTTCTCCTTTCAATAGCCTCGGTATGAAGAGAGCCAAAACAAGAGAAGGGTAAAAAATGAAATGGTCAACTTCTTGTGATCATTAAGGAATATGAAACCGATCCCAATTCGACACTCAAGGCCATTCCACTCTTGACGAAACGGTACTGTCCCTGGAATAGAATTATTGTGTATATATGATTTATGAATGTGGTTTATCTGTCTATTTATCATTGTCCCGGAGAGAGATCGGATGACACCGTTTCAAGGAAACAAGGAATGGATGAGTTCTCTACCTCTCTCCGAGACTTTGCGTTTTTTTTTTTTTTTTTTTCCTCTTTAGGAAAGTTGTGTTCCAATTTCCATGGGAACTCTTTTTTAAGCTTTTTTGGTTTATTTTTTAGCAAAAAAAAACGTTAAATCATGATGGTTTGTGTCTGGTAATGATAATAATCATAATGTTTTTGGTTACATAAACGTCAAAGTAAAGTTTGTTTCATATATAATGTGTGGAATCGTGTAAAGCAAATGTTCTGTAGCTTGAGTATTTTTCACATGTTTATTTCTGGAGTCGACATTTTCTGTCACATGACAACTTATGTGTCATGACAAAAATTGACAAGACTATCTATAGTCTAGTAGTCCACTAGTCTTTGAGTCGGCGAAATTTTAAACTGATCTATAATTAAGTCGGGTAGTCTACTAATAATTCATTCAGTTTAGTGATGAAACCATTTGGTTTAATGGTCCATGCCTGGTCGCGAATTCGCAATGCAAAGAAAAAAAAAAAAAAAAAAAAAGATATGGGGGCTATGAGATCGTAGATAAAACCCTCGATAAGATAAAACCCTCGACACCTAGTTTCTTGTGAGTTAAGGTAGCTTCCTTCGCAATTTTCCAAATACTCAATTTAGATGTTAGCATTTTACAAATGAAATCTGTCATTCACAAATGCAGCTATACTTACATTCTAATATATGGATTACGACATACTGCTCGATTAAATTTGCAATATACGAAAACTACAATTAATATATAGTTAAATTCATAGTATATCGGAGATATCATCAAATGTGTCGATTTGAATCTTTCTCCCTCCGTATTCGCTGGCTTCCTCGCACTCTCTGGCAGCCTCCGACAGTTTATATTGTTATGTTGTGCAATGGTCTCGAGCCCCATGTTTAGCTTATAGGCGACCCAAGCCAATTCCCCTACATAGTAGGGACTATGACAAAAATATGTAAATCGTTTAAAAATAAATTAAATTGTTCTATGTACTTAAATATTATATTATAAAGAAAGTGTATTAGACTAAGTATTTAGAGAAATTTGAGTTTAAATGATAAATCATTTTGTTATTTAACACATGAATTGAGGTTACTGTTCAATTCTGTCAACTTTTCGGATTGAGGTTCTTTACCGGTCGTCAATCTTATGTTTAGAGGATTGGGCTTATTGTTATTATCGTTAGTGGGCTTTCGTGGATTTTAAGGGTTTTTAGATGGTTGCCTAGCTAGAATCTTCCAATAGTTATCCAAATCTTGTAAGTATCCGCTTCAACATATTTTGACAGCTATCAAACGTTGACTAGTTGATGAATTCATTTCACCAAACACAAATAATATTTTATTTGCCATATGAGAAATTCCACTGCTTCCTATTGCTCAACTTGCCTGTTTCGTTTAGTAAAAATTTCTTAACTTTCTCCTCTCTTTTTTTTTTTTTTGACAAAAATCATTCTCCTCTCTCTTTTCCCATTTTTGTGTAATGTTTCATATTATGGACAAAAGGAAACGCCTGTATAAAATGTAAAAGAGTCAAATGGGCTTCGTCGTTAGACCATTGGGCCCATAAGTTTGGAATTTATCTCGCTACGTGGCAAAACTTCACCGCTCGAAAGAGGAATCTATTTAAACCCCATCGATGCTAAAGTTCATCTTCAAAACAACCCCTTGAGTTGACGACAAAAAAAAAAAAAAACAACCCCTAGAGATTTCCGAAGATCAATTCAAAACCCTAGACTCAAAGGTAGGTCAAAATTAGCTCTGCAAAAATCTCGAATTTCGATCTGATTATCGTTTCTTTTAGGGATTTTAGGTTTTCCCAGTTCCCGGTCTTCGTCGTTGTTCTCTCTTTCTTGAGTTTTTGGTTTGCTTCTTTTCAGAATCTTTAACGTTGATCCATGTGTTTGTTTTGTTCTATCGTTTCTAGAATATTCTCTTTACCGTCTTGTAACGATTTACGCTTCACTGAGTGCGTAATTTCGTTAATTGTTTATCGAATTGCTCGATGATTTGCCTCTGCTTGATTGAAAACAGTATCTTACTTTACGCTTCTCTGTTGAGCTAATAACATATAAATCACCAGCATCTTTGATTGTTAATGTATTTTAAAGTATAAAGAATCTTTTTTTAAGATAGCCCTGTTCTTGCTCCTTGTTGCTCAATGCTGATTTTTGATTAGTTTTGTGCTGTGTAGTGTTTTTGCATCTGTAGTCTATACATGAAGCAATATGGTGATTTCTTTTCTTAATCAGAGTTATTTGTTTGTAGGTAGCAGCAGCGAAGACTACTCAATGGCGTCGAAAAGAATTACCAAGGAGCTTAAGGACCTGGGAAGGGATCCACCCGCGTCCTGCAGTGCCGGTGAGTATTTGGTATCTTTTGTACTTACCAAGGCCAACTTCGAAAGATTTAGTAGCTCTGATGTAGTAGCATTAGCCTCAGTTTCAGTTTTAGGATAATGAATTTTTTTTGTTGCTGTTAACTTACAGTATGAGTTGTTTAGATTCTAATGAAGTTGGTGATGGTATTAGGTCCTGTGGGAGATGATATGTTTCACTGGCATGCAACTATTATGGGTCCAACAGAGAGCCCATTCACCGGAGGTGTATTTCTTGTTTCCATTCACTTCCCACCAGAGTACCCCTTCAAGCCACCAAAGGTAACCAAACTTTGTATTGCTTGTTATGTTTGTTTGTGGAGCTTATTGAATTAGTTTATCATCAACCCTTATGCTTCGAGATACTGTTCAATCAAGTAAGTAAGTGAGTGTGTGTTTATGATTGTAGGTTTCTTTCCGCACCAAGGTTTATCACCCAAATATCAACAGTAATGGCAGCATCTGTCTTGATATTCTGAAAGAGCAGTGGAGCCCTGCACTTACCATATCCAAGGTGATCAAATTGGTTCACTTCCTTACTTTGTTCCATATCATTAGTCGCTTGTCCACCATAGCTTATTGTGCTCATGTCTTTGTTCATTATCTCTGCTGTGATTATTTGCTTGAAGATATAATGGTGATATTCTCTTATTCACATATAAAGCTAAAGAGCTAGGAGTTGGTTTGCGTTTTCCACAGGTTCTTCTATCGATATGCTCGTTGCTGACAGATCCAAACCCTGATGATCCTTTGGTTCCTGAAATAGCTCACATGTACAAGACAGACCGAGTCAAGTACGAGTCCACAGCCCGATCCTGGACCCAGAAGTATGCAATGGGATGAAGAGTAGCAATAACACCCGCACCAGTACATTGCGCAATATCTGAAAACAGGAAGAAATAAAGAAAGAAACAAAAAAAAGAGTTTGGTTACTTTTGCTTATTAGTTTAATATTTCTCTGAAGCCGTGTGTTGGGTGTACATGAGCTTTATTATGCCTTTATTGAGACAATAAGATCTTTCCAAAGCTATGATTGAGTCCATTAGTAAGTTTGCAAATTATATTAAAATATCTATAGATAATAATAGTAATGGTCATAATACTAAAAGTAGGTTACATTGGACCGACACATTTTGATGATCTTAAAAGGTTTATACGGTCTTTCGTAGCTAATTGGTTGTTCACCTAGAAAAGTCTTGGAGAGTTAGAAAAAAACTGAATATGACGTATTCCATTTGTACTGTTTTCTCTTTCTTTTTCTATTTGGAAAATTCAAGTTAGGAACAAGCAAATTTGATTAAAGAATTTACGAATTTTAGCTAACTAATTTGTCTTTTTCAATCGTGTATCTGACAAAGATATGTACATATAATAATGTATTCAAATTGTTAAAGATAAAATGAATTCGGTGTTAGGCCACCATTTAAATGAGTTGGGCATTCGGTTTATTCGGTTTTTGGATTTTTCGGTTTTCTGAAATTTCTGCCGAATTAAACCAAATAAAAATTCGGTTCAGTTTGATTCGGAATTCGGTTTATTCGGTTCGGTTTTGGGTGTTTTTATTAGCTACCAACTGAACCGAATTTGTAATTTTATTCGATATTTCGGTTAAAAAATCGGTTTATTTAGTGGATTAAAATATTAACTCTAAAATTAACTTGTGGATTATACAAAGTTTTGTGGACTGTAATTTGATGATGGGCTGGATATATTAAATTTATTTATTTTATTTTGTGGGCTAAAATATTATTTACTAGGCCCATAATTTAAAAAAAAAACCTTAATCTCATCTTCTTCCTTGCTTGCCGCCGATTTACGTGAGAGGATAGAGAATTAGAGATGATCGATGGTTGAAATTGATGATGATGGCAGGTGGCGGCTGGACGGTGAAGTCATTAGAAGATGACGGATCGAGAGATGCTTGATGACGGAAGAGATGCTTAGTTCAAAGGTGAGCTTTGTGAAGATTTCTCATCAAAAATTCTTTGAGATGTTTAAACTATTAAACAGATCGACGGTGGTGGACGCTGGTGGTACTGGTGGGAATCGAAGTGAAGATTTCTCACCGTCGATGCGACTGAAATCTCGCAGGAAAGAAAAAAGAATCGAAGGAAGAAGATCTGAAAGAAGAAGATGAAGATCAATGATCATGAATTCGGTTAACTGATCGGTTTAGGTGAACCGAACCGATAACTGAAACCTATAATTAATTTCACCGATCGGTTTGCAGCTTAAACCCGAATTGAAGCCAAATCCAATTTATTCGGTTCGGTCCGACCCGATCCGAATAAACCAAACCGAACGCCCAGGGCTATGAGTGTAGGTTCGGTGAGGTCCCTACACAACAGAGACAATGACTTTTTTTTAAAAAAAAATTGACAAGAGTTATGTTTGATTTGTTTTTACTGTTTTAGTTTTTAGTTTTTTTGGGCTATACTTTTATTTTTTAAACTCTAATAGCCAACTATAGACTGAATTAATCTAATATGGATGTGATTTTTGTTCAAAATATATCACTAATTGAACCAATTTTCAGAAGAAGAACAAAAACGCTTTTGATTTGTAAATTTGAATAAAAAGTTTGGTTGGGTTTAAGTTGGGTAAAATCAATAAATTCGGAACTTCAATAGCATTAATGACAATTAAGAAACGCGCAAGGACCGTTAAATGCAAAAATACCACGAACACACGCGATGACATAAACCAGAGAAGAAAACGTGAGCAATTAACAATACCAAATCGAGACAAAACGACGCCGGATCCATTTATTGATATAAAAACAAAATGTGTGGAATGAGACATGTCGGCCATTTCATGGTGCTAAGAAAACAGAGTCCCCAATACTAAACAAAAAAAAAAAAAAAAAAAAAAAAAAAAAAAAAAAACCAAGAGCCAGAGAGAAGAAGTTGCACCAATAATCCTCTGATTTTTCTCGAAAATTAAAATCTCTGAAGATCGGATAAACTCTAGATTTTGGAATCTCTTTTGATTCCCTTGACAGATCTCTTTGTATAGAAAGAGGTATGTATAACTATAACCGTTGTCATCTTTATTTATCTCTTTCGCTTCTTTTTTATTTTCTCTCTGTTACAAACTTTTGATACTATTTTAAAAATCTATCTAAATTTCTTTCTTTAGAATCAACCTTGCGTAACACTGTATAAGGATTCTTTAGGGTTTTTGTCGATTCGGTGGAAGATTACGGCTTTTTAAGTTTTTACGGAATTCGAAACAGTATTGGAACGTTTTTGACTGATTCTGAAGATGTCAGGTAATTCTTGAATAGTCTTACAGATTCAAGATCATCATCATTGAAAATGGTTTTAAATTAGCATCATGGGCTTTTTAAATTCAAGTTGTTTTGCAGGTTGTGAAAATACAAAAGAGAAAATTTCAGATTCTGAATGCATAGAAGATGAACCACGTCGTTCAAGAATTGGGAATTTAAGAAAGAAAGCTATTAGTTGTTCAAGTAAACTTACTCATCCTTTGAAGCGAAAAGGCAAACGTAAAGTCGACTATCAAATTCCTTTTATTGAAGATGTTAGGGATGAGAAAGAAGAAAAGATTGTTTCTAAATTGCGTCAAGAACTTGTCAAGAAAGATTTGTTACCTCCAAGACATGATGATTATCATATGTTGTTAAGGTAAAAGTACGTAAATCCGATTTTTCGGAACTGTATATTGATGCATTAGCTACTAATGTTGAATGCTTTTGTTTGATCTCTTAGGTTTCTTAAAACCATGGAATTCAATATTGAGAAAACTGTCATTGCTTGGGAAGAAATGCTTAGATGGAGGAAAGATTTTGGTACCGATCGTATAATACAGGTAATGGATTTGATTTTAGCTGTTGCTTCATTCATCACTTAATGGAGTAACAACATTTTATAAATTGATCAAATAGGATTTCAATTTCAAAGAGTTGGATAAAGTCATAAAGCATTATCCTCAAGGGTATCATGGAGTTGATAAAGATGGGAGACCTATCTATATTGAAAGACTTGGAAAAGCTCATCCTGGTAAGCTTATGGATGTTACTACCATAGAGCGTTACTTAAAGTATCATGTTCAAGAATTTGAGAGGACACTTCAAGAAAAGCTCCCTGCGTGTTCGATTTCAGCAAAGCGACGAGTTACTACAACAACTACAATACTAGATGTTGAAGGCTTGGTATGGTAACTTCTCTATAGATGTTCTTGATTGATCAAACGGTTTTTTTCTTGATTTATAACATCGTGCTAGTGGTTTTTTTTATTAGGGTATGAAGAACTTTAGTCCTACAGCTGCGAATCTTCTAGCTTCCATTGCTAAAGTAGATTGCAACTATTACCCTGAGGTACTGAAACTCTTTGAAGAATACACTTTATGTCCTCCAAAAGGGATCCAATGAAGCCGAGTAGGACATGGATATTTCGGTTGCTCTAAAAGTTTGTAATCATGGTGTCTGACTCTTGCAGACTTTGCACCGAATGTTCATTGTCAATGCAGGGATTGGATTCAGGAGTTTGCTTTGGCCTGCCGCACAGAAGTTTCTTGATCCGATGACTATTGCAAAGATACAAGTAATGATAATTATCCCTCTGGTTTTAAGCATAGATTCTCTTATTTGTTGTTAGAAGCCACTAATTACTTCTATTATACTAATTAGGTTTTGGAGCCAAGGTCCTTGTCAAAGTTACTTGAAGCAATTGATTCAAGGTTAAAATATGTTATAAGTCACCTCATAAAAAAAAAATTGTTTTTACTGATAACCTCATTCAAGTTTTGGTTACATTTTCGTTTCTTTTCTCTCCGTACAGTCAACTTCCAGATTTCTTGGGAGGCTTATGCAAATGTACTAACGAAGGAGGGTGCTTGAGGTCTAACAAAGGACCTTGGAATGATCCTGAGATAGTTGAGGCATGTCCCTTTTTGTGAATCTTTATAAGATTCAAGAATCCATGAGTTATCATGATAAGTTGGAGCTAATATTATCGGTGTCTTGTTTGGCAGCTCATACTTCACATGGAAGTAAATTCGCAAACTACAAAATCTCCTCTTCATATAAGAGATTATGATTCTACAACTCGCATGATCCCATCTAAAGTAAGTTCAATAATGCTTCATTTACAGTCAAGAAGCTTTGTTTTTTTTTATATGTTTCCTACAATGTTGTAACTTTATTTCTTGTCAGGAAAGGTATAACCAAATTTTAAAAGAAGAGCCAGAATCTGAAGAACATTATTACTCTTCAACTGGTTCAAGAAGATCTTCAATGTACAATTGTTTATCTCCCCCACTCTCTGATAAGGTACTTTTCAAGAACCAGCCTATTTGTTTCTCAAAACATTTTATAATCTCAATTGGGGTTTTGACTAAGCTCTCCTTTGTGCAGGCTAGTACATCAAACAGTGATAAAATCATTACCACAGTGGAATCTGTAGAACAAGCTCAAGAAGAATGGTCTCAATCACAATTACTTAACAGGAACACAGCAAATACATCTAGAAGAGAAGGTTTTTCTTTTCTTCATGCCTTACTACAGAGTTTGGTTTAATGTTCTGTTTCATATTTGATTTTAACCGCTTCTGTATATTCAAATGATCAGGTGGTCAGATTTTACGGTTTGGTGCTCTTAGTGAGAACATTCTTCAATTGGTGAAGATACTACTAGCCTTTCCACTGAAGCTATTTGTTTTCTTTGGTTTCTTGTTTCATGGATACTGGCAAAGACAAAACTGCGTCGATGTCCCAGCTTCGTCGATAAACAATCAGATTCTTAAGTGTTTGGATCATCTGAAGAAGCTAGAGAATGAATTCACAGAGATTAGTAGAAAACCTGTAAAAATACCAGAAGCAAGTGAGAAGCTATTAATGGAATCTTTAGAGAGGATCAAGTCTCTAGAGCTCGATCTTGACAAAACCAAATCAGTACGTACACTCTTGATCTTCTTGACCTTATATTATAATTACATAGCTTTATCATGTAATAATAATATATCTTCCTTTTGCGTGTGTTTTAAGGTATTACATTTAACATTAACAAAACAGCTTCAGATCACGGAACAGCTTGAATCTCGTTACCAAGAAGTAAGTTCACTCACTCCTTTTTTAAAATTCGGTTTGGTTCATAACTTCATATTGGTTTTATAGTATGCTTAAAAATCTGAACTGATTCATTCAGTATTATATAATATACTTTTGTTTGAAACTCTGTGGTTTTATATACTTGGCAGCGAAGAAAGCGATGCTGTATCTGAGGGTTTTGGTCATAATGAAACGGAGACAGATTATATATACATTTACAAAAATTGAGGGGATACAAAATTCTACGTAGACCTTTGGGGGTTTTTTTTCTCTCCATTCCTTGTAAAAATTATTTTAATTTCCGTGTGCGGGAACTTGAAAAGTTGAAACACCTTAAAAAAAAAACATATTACTCACTACATTTTCATGAAATATGACTTTGACATTGACTGATTTTTAGCAAATCCGTTTGGGTCTGGAGTTTAAAGTTGAAACCATGTTTTCTAAGAAAATTGTTGAGTTTAAATTTGCGCAAATCAACTCTATGACTTTGAAAATCATCCCCAAAAACAAGATATATCTATCTTGTTGATGTGACATAATTTTATACTGTTAGAAAATTGATGGAATGAGCAAAACATCGTTTTTGAGATTCGAGACTATACTATGTTTTTGTTGTGTTTCAATGGCTAAAACAACATGATTTTTATATCATCGCGAATTAGGTTTATAGCTTTGGGGGAGAGAAGAAATAAATTTGAGGTAAAATTAAAATGGGGTTAATAATGTCAGGTGATTCTTATTGTTCACGTGATTCAATGCAAAGTATTAGGTGAAAATATATAAATGTTATAGATGGACCCAAGACCGGGCCAACAAAAATATAGTCCGAAGCAAATAAATTTTTTTGGTCTTTTATATATTTATTATTAAAAATTTTAACTTATATAGCTTAAAATTTATATGAAATTGTATTATATATTTTATAAAACAATAATTATTTTGTTAAAACTCAAAATTTTAACATTTACTATATATACATTATCATAAAAATATAACTTTTGTGTCTTAAAAAAAATAGAAAATATTTTCGTGGCCTTAAACGATTGTTTATCCTGCTAATGCTCTGGGCCCTAATTTTGTTTTAAATATATATTTCTCTCTCATCTTCGTGGTTCACCATAGCACTACATAAGTTTCGTCACTTTTGTAACCAAAGAAGAATTCATATTTCATGGAGATGGAGCTCAAGTTCCTTTCTAAAGCTGTTTTCTTCTTTCTTCTACTCTCATTACTTTCGTCTTTCTCATCTTCTAGTTTCATCTCAGGTACATTTTGTTATTCTTCTTCTTCTTCTTCTTCTGCTTCTTCTTTTCAAATCTGTTCGAATATATGTTCAATCTTTTATGGGATCAAATTGTTTGATTTGGTAGGTTCATCATTGTTTTGTTATTGCAGATGGTGTGTTCGAATCTCATCCAGGAAGAAACCTGCTTCGGACCGAGAAAAGCAAGTTCCTTTCTATATCTCTTCCCACCAATTTACAGTTTTTGACAGTTAAATGATTCCAACAACTGATTCTCTTTTTAGTATGAAAATCTTAGTACAATAAATATTCGAAAATTTAATAGTTGATAAATTAAAAATTATTATACATTAATAAATCATATAAACTTATAAAGATTAGCTAATGTACTATAATTTGGTAAAATGTGACTTTATTGTTGTTTGTTTATTGGTAAAGTTGTATTTTTGTTAGATCTCTTCTCTAATAAGTTTTACAAAGAATTCACATTTTACTAAGAATCAAGAATCAAGATTGTAACGCAAAGATTTGGGCAATAAATATGTATAGCTTAAGAATGTTAAGGTAGGAATAGTTACTAGCTACTATTTAGACCTCTACAAATATTGCTATTGATCTTCATAACGCTTAATTCGCTTAATACGGATAATGCAACCGAGATTTTCGGACAAGAGTGTTATAGCTTTTTTTTTCTTTTTCTAAGTGATATGGTTTCTCTCTTTATATGGAACAGCATGTCCTGTGAACTTTGAGTTTATGAACTACACGGGGATAACCAGCCAATGCAAAGGTCCTAAATACCCAGCTAGGGAATGTTGCGGTGTCTTCAAGGACTTTGCGTGTCGTTTTACTGATTATATCAACGACCTAAGCACAGATTGTGCATTCAATATGTTCTGTTACATCAATCTCTATGGCAAATACCCAACTGGACTTTTCGCTCACAAGTGCAAAGAAGGTAAAGAAGGACTCAAGTGCGCCACCACTTGATCAGCTGATGTAAACGCAACCACCACTGCTTCTTCTCGTTGGTTGCATTCACGTTGAGCAAATGTGAACTCTGTTCTACCAAACCAGTTCATCCTAGCAGCTATATATATCAGTTGTTTGCAATTATACAAATATTCCTAAAATATGTCATTTTCTAAAAGTATGTTTTGTTTTAATATAATGATTAATGTAAAATGTAAATAGTGATAGTATAAAAAAAAATACGTGGCTTTGAATTGTTGATACTTCTCCATTGGCCTAATTAGGCGATTACGTAAATGATGATCACTTAAAACAAATATAGCAAGATCCCTAACCTTGCTAAGATATAGAAACTCTTTTTAAACATTTTTTCCCCTAACGGTTGATTCATTATGTACAGCTAACAAAAAGTCAAAAAGAAAGCCACAAGTCATTTGGAATTCTCTATTAAAGTTGGGAAATTTTACATAATTAAATATTATTTTGAAATAAAATGAAATATACATCAACGACAACTCGAAAATATTATAACACATTGAAAGATTGAATTAAATGAGGAAAACATCATCGTTTTTGAGATTCGAAACTACACACTGTTTCTTGTGTTTTAGTGGCCAAAATAACATGATTTTCATGTCATCGCGAATTAGGTTTAGAGATTCAGGGAAATCCATAGGGGTAAAATTAAAATTGGGTTAAGATGTTAACGTATTTATAGTAGGAATTTCTCAATAAATGTCTCACTATTAAAAATAATAATAAAAAAAAGAGAGAATTGAATATTTTAAATGAGAACCCCTCTAGAAACTCATATCACATATGTATTAATATGAGTGGTTCTAAAAAATTTTTATCATTTAAAATTTGAAGAAATAATTATATAATAATTAAATTATTAAAATAGAATATTTTAGAGACTAAATGAGCTTCTCACCGACGGCTATTGCTCTTAGTTGAGCCTTCTTATTGTACATGTGAATGAATGCAAAGTATTTTAGGTGAAAAGATATAAATGTTATAGATGGACCCTAATTTTGTTTTAAATATTATATTTCTCTCTCATCTTCGTGGTTCTTCACCATAGCACTACATAAGTTTTGTCACTTTTGTAACCAAAGAAGAATTCATGGAGATGGAGCTCAAGTTCCTTTCTAAAGCTATTTTCTTATTTCTTCTACTCACAGTACTTTCGTCTTTCTCATCTTCAAGTTTCATCTCATGTATACTTTCTTATTCCTCTTCTTATTCTTCTTTTTTTTTTTTTTATATATCAAATTGTTTGATTTGGTTAAATAGGCTCTCATCATCGTTTTGTTGTTGCAGATGGTGTGTTGGAATCTCCAACTTTGGTTATTGGAAGAAACCTGCTTCAGACCAAGAAAAGCAAGTTCTTTTATATTTCTCTTTCCTCAACTTACTATTTTAACTAAGTGGTGGTATCTCACTGGTTTAGGGTTGGGTATGTACATGCCTCAAAATCCGGATTCGATTCCACTTGGCTACCCAACCCACAGCAAAGCTGTGCGAAAAAGAAATTGGGCATAAAGAGAATTAGTTTGGACCGAATGCCCAAATGAACCTCTGAATTAAAAAAAAAAAAAACTTACTGTTTTTGATATTTCTTTAAATGATTCCAACAATTGATTCTGTTTTTAAAAATAAAATACAATAAAACTTTTAAATATCAATACTTGATAAATTAAAAATGACCTTATATTAATAAATCATATAAAATTATAAATATAAAACTAGTACTATAATTTAGTAAAATACAATTATATTGTTGTTTTTTATTTGTAAAGTTGTATTTTTGTTAGATCTCTTCTCTAATGTTTCATAGTGTACAAAAAAAAATTGTGTTATTTTCTTGGATTAGATCCAAAAATAATGAAAAATTCTAGATGTGATACATGTAACTGCTTTTAAAGGTAACCCAATATCATTTTCAACTTCATTAACCACATTAAGGATACTACCACAATTTCTTAACTCTAAATTTCTGAACGTTTTGACCCAACTAGTCCAATATACACCTTTTGGGGGGTCAAATATACACTATTGATATCTATTATGTTGTGATAACCAAGATGATTAATTATAACATCAAGTTCATGGACGTCAATTTGTTTTATATAAAAATCATAGCCGATAATTTTACGAAATTATGAATTAGGCAAATCATCTATAAATTAATACACCAAATACATTCATAAAATACTCTAATCCCACCATTATCAATTTATAGAGGTTTTTTCTAAATAGATTTTCCAATTATATACATATCCCCCAATGTCTCAGTTACATATATAGGTGGATCCATATATATAGATAGCTAGTAAACGATTCTTGCAACTACAGTAATCCATATATAGATAGCTAGTAATTATTTCTGCATTTACATGGATCCATATACACACGTACACCTTAACATTCGTAAGCTATATATATATATATATATACATGTTTATTGACCAAATCTTTGAGTTACAATCTTGATTCTTGATTCTTGATTCTTAGACTAAGAATCTTAGTTATAAACTAAGTTATTTACTTTTGGTTTGTGGCTTAATGATGATCTTTAGACCTCTACAAATGTTGCTATTGGATCTTGATAACTCTTCGCTTAATACGGATAATGCAACCGAGATTTTCAGACAAGAGTGTTAAGTTTTCTTTCTTTTCTAAGTGACATAGTTTCTCTCTTACTGTGGAACAGCATGTCCTGTCAACTTTGAGTTTCTGAACTACACGGTCATAACCAGCCAATGCAAAGGTCCCAAATACCCACGAAAGAAATGTTGCGCTGCCTTCAAGGCCTTTGCGTGTCCTTATGCTGATTACCTCAACGACGCGAACACAGATTGTGCAACCACTATGTTCAGTTACATCAATCTCTATGGCAAATACCCACCTGGACTTTTCGCTCACAAGTGCAAAGAAGTTAAAGAAGGTCTCAAATGCGCCGCTGATGTAAACGCAACCACCACTGCTTGAACTGCTTCTTCTCGTCAGTTGCATTCACGTTGAGCAAATGTGAACTCTGTTCTACCAAACCGGTTCATATCCTATGCTAGCTTTTATATCTTTGATTGTGTTCTCTTCATTATTATTATATCTTCCCTTCAGCAGCTAATTATATAAATGGTATGCAATTAGCTTCCATACAAATAATATTCCTGAAATGTCATTTTATGAAACTATGTTTAATATAATGATTGATGTAAAATGCAAACAGCAGTAGTATATAAAAAACGCTTGGCTTTGAATTGTTGATACTTCACCATCGGCCTAATTAGGCGATTACGTAAATGATGATCACTTATTATAAACTATATAGCAAAATTACCAACCTTGTAAATATATACAAACTCTATTTAAATATTTGTTTGTCTGTTTTTTTTTTATTATGTACAGCCAAAAAAAAAAGAAACCACAAGTCAATTAGAATTCTCTAGTCAAGTTGGAAATTTTACATAAATCAAATATTATTTTGAAATAAAATGAAATATACATCAAAGATAATGAAAATATTATAAAAAAAATTGACAGATTGAATTAAAAGACACGGGATATAAAACCAAAACATGTAATTTAGTTATGTGTATTACATTATTTTACCAGCCGAACTAAGAACTAGAAGGATAGAAAACGTCACCGTTTTAGGAAGAATCAGAGAGGGTCGCATGTTTCCGCGTTGTTGCTGTAATCCAATGTTTAATGTCATCAACTTCTCTTATATACTTTTAATTATTATCTCTTTCTCTCTCTCATCTTCGTGGTTCGCCCATAGCTCGTCTTCTTTAATCAGATCTCTTCGTGACTTTTGTAACCAAAAGAAGAAAGAATCATGGACCTCAAATTCCTCTCTAGAGCTCTTTTCTTCTTTCTTCTTCTCTCAATACTTTCTTCGTCTTTCTCATCTTCAAGTTTCATCTCAGGTAACACACACTTTCTTCTTCTTTATCTCTACAAATCTGTTCAAATGTCCAATCGTTTTTGATCAAATTGTTTGATTTGTTCATCATCGTTTTGTTATTGCAGATGGTGTGTTCGAATCTCAGAGTCTGGTTATTGGAAGAAACCTGCTTCAGACCAAGAAACGCAAGTTCTTTTATATCTCTCTTCCCTCAACTTGCTGTTTTTGATCTTTCTTTAAATGATTCCAAAAAATTGATTCTCTTTTTACTTTGAAGATTTTAGTTATATTACATATCCCCCAATCCAGATATAGATAGCTAGTAACTCAAAGATTTAGTTTATTGACCAAATCTTTGAGTTACAATCTTGATTCTTAGTTATGAATTCTGGGAGGAAAATGTGAGTTCTTGGTGTTTTCTGCTTATAGAGTTGTTTACTTTTGGTCCTTGTGGCTTAATGATGATCTTCTGACTTCTACAAATATTGTTATTGGATCTTGATAACTCTTTGCTTCATGTATGTCGATGCAACCGATTTTCAGACAAAGAGTGTTTTCGTTTTCTTTCTTTCGAAGTGACATGGTTTATCTTTTCTTATGGAACAGCATGTACTGTGAACTTTGAGTTTCTGAACTACACGGTCATAACCAGCCAATGCAAAGGTCCCAAATACCCACCTAAGGAATGTTGCGCTGCCTTCAAGGACTTTGCGTGTCCTTATACTGATCAAATCAACGACGTGAGCACAGATTGTGCAACCACTATGTTCAGTTACATCAATCTCTATGGCAAATACCCACCTGGACTTTTCGCTAACGAGTGCAAAGAAGGTAAAGAAGGTCTCGCGTGCCTCGCTACTGCCCCTTCAGCAGCAGACGCAAACGCAAACGCAGCCACCACCCTTTCTTCTCGATTTTGGCTTACCATTTCCGCAGCTTTCTTCGTGTTCCTTAAGTTGATCTGAGTCGTCCTTTAACAACCCGAGGAAACAGTGTGTATGTATAACCAACGATTTGTTTTACTCTTGTACTGTCTCATTCCTTTTATTTTAGTGACTTCGAAAATTTCTCAATGATACTTTGTATGGCTTTTGCGTGTATCATTGTCTTTTCTAATACACATCGATCATTCAAGTAAATACTGATTAGTATATATAAATTACGAAGAGGTGTATCATTGTTTCACTAAAATTGTTTGTTATCTTTGGCTTTTGAGTACTATCAAGTATTGACACTATAAATATACAGACTTTAGTCTTTGCAATAATAGGAAAAGAAACAAACTGAGAGATTCACCACATGAGCCTTGACTTGCGACGGAACTGCTTCCTTGTGATACACCAAGGACCAGGAAAGGTACTTAACTGCACATAGTAATTAGTACAACCGCAATTTCATGAGGATCCACAAGACAAGCTTCGAAATAAATGTGTAAAGGAGTATTTATGCAATCTGTATTCTCACACTATGCCTATTTCACCAAATGGGTCCAATGTGTATATAAGATCAAAGGTAGATTTCAGATAGTAGCACTTGAGAAATAATCTGTTACTATGTTATTTACTAATGAGGTTCATGAATATGGATAGAAAATAATCTCACTTACGCTACTGATAAGCTTTGCCCCATGCCACGCTGTGTCAACGCCACAAGAAGGAGGGATTACTTTGACCCCATTGCTAATAGAGGAAGGTAGGTGATCATGCAGTTCTCTCTCTAGCCTTTCTGGATACAGCTCGCAAAATAAAAACCGCATAAACATGTCAAATATGTATCATTTAGATTGAGTTTCAAAGATCTTTCAATTCGTATGCAAGAAGTATTGATTATTTGATTTAAGCGTAAATTAATAGTATTGCAAAACAAAAATGAAACAAAACAAATAGCTAATATTAATTGAACCTGCAAGTCCTGGCAAACATGCGCTTCCCCCAGTCAGTACTACAGTCTTGAACCAACTACCGTCTCCTGTAAGTCCCGCTGCATCACAGTGGTCCATACAGAGCGAGACTGCTTGTTGCAGACTCATTGCACGCCTGTTTTACAAATGGAGAAAAAAAAATTCCAAAAAAAAATTATAAAATGGCAAACAATATGGAGATTCTTTACAGGAAAATAACCCAGGCCAGAGATGCATGCAGCTTTATAGTATTACAATTGTGTAATTCAAAGAAATATAAGAGTCGTGATAAAATTAGTGAAAATTATAAACATGTTTGTGCACTATACTGTATGGTCAGAGGATATTATTTTTAGTTTCAGAAGTAATCAGGTCGAATCTCTCAAGAGAGCCGTCAGAGTTCAATGTGATGGTAATAAGTAGTGCAGGCCTTACATTCCAGCGAGACATGGTTGGAATAAGATCTCTCCTGTTTGGAAACGTTCCTTTGACAAAGTAAACCATCCTTCACCTGAAACTTCCACTGAAGCTTGCGTGTCTCTTGAAAGTTCAGCTTTATAATCAAGAGCCACATAACACAGTTTCTACATATGCATAACAAAAGAAAAAAACATCATATTAATCAATTGAATACAATTATCTATAGTAAAAAACTTCCAATTTAGCATGATATGAACTGGCTGAACATGAAATTGCAAATATCCAAAGCCTTCAAGGATATCTCAGTAATTATACAGAACTAGTTGAAGTTCACAAGGCGCTATGAACACATTGGGTTTGATGGCTTGTGTGTGGTGTGGTGTATCATATGTGTATTTCACAGAAAAGCTATTTAGGATCGAAACCTACATAGTTATTTGTATAGGGAACAGGTTGGTCAATGGTAATACCTCTTTAAGAGTACGAACAGTGTAGAGTGACTGAAAGGAAATGTTGTTCTCTTGCAACTTCTCCTTAAGGAAGCCCGTGAGTTTCAATGCTCCAAAACCAATGACTTCTACACCTACCTGGCGCATCACCTTACCATGCAAAACTGCAGAACACCCAATAAAAGTAAATCTAAGACAGCAGCGAAAGAAAGAATCAGAGGGATATACGAGGATTTGTTTCAACAAATTTATGTTCACATTTTCATCTTTTTGACACAACTAATCAACCTTCAGTTCCACAAAAAAGTCACATCAGAGGTGGCTCGAGCTCGAAAGGCTACCATGACGTTGAACAACATCCGAGAAGATACAAAAAGAGTTGAATCGTATAGAGAAAACAGCTTACTTGGAAGAATGGTGATGACGTGGAAACCAATGTTGACAACAATTCCAGATGTCCGCCGCGCTGCATAAAGAGCTAACACAGCCTGGAAATAGAACACACAGATTATTCATAATTTGCTTATGACTGTAATAGTAACAAACCAATCATCTGTCAAGGAATGTATAATCTTTGTTATACTATATCAGTTAGTGGTAAGATAGTGAATTAAATCCCCCAAAATATAATTTCTCGTCAATACATTCTATTAGAGGTACTGGCCTACTGGGTTAAAGCGTGGGAAAATGTGGCTATAGAGATGGAGAATGAATCTCTCAGAGAAAGACACTGCTCTGAAATTTCAAAGCAAAAATTCTAAAATGTTTTGGAACAATAAACACGAGAAAGCACTTAAGAGTGAACAAAGGCTTGCCTGATTAACAGCACACACTGCAGGAACATTCATGTCAAACAAGACGTTAAGTATAGCAGTCTTAAGTTGCCGCCTTGATGCCTTGGCCGATTCAGTATCTGAAAACAAAATTACTAAAACCTTAAAACTGGAACCAGAAGATGTAATAATACTGAAGATAAATAAGTAAACCAGTAGCTAACCATCAAAATGGCACAGAGGTAGTGACACCACAATTGGTTGCATAGAGGCCTTTACCTGCATCCTATAAAAACATTATCACATATGAAACTCAAAGCCGTAGATACCATTCAGCTGTCACTAAAACAAATATGAAAAAACAAACCTAGTGAAAATGGTTGCAAAGAACTGTTGAAGTCTAGCATAGATCGGTGACTCAATATTACCAAATTCCTGACGATCAAACTAGTAAGAACTAGAGAAGAAGCAAGCTTATAATTTATCTTTCTAATAAAAGAACAACGAAACTGTATTTAATTCAAACGATTAATCTCACCAGAAAAGTAGCAGAACGTCCAGAAGGTGAAGCATACTTACTCCAACCAAACTTGCAATATCCAGAACCACCTTCATAACAATACATATGACATATACATAAACAAACATATTCTTCAGCACAATTAAAAATTTGAAACTACTAAAAACAAAGCATACCATCAATAATTATAGAACCAGGAACTTGTGCCCTCAGACTATAAATACGCATAAACGACAAGTCCCCTGATTGGCTAGAAATCATTCTGCAAAATAGTTAAAACCTTCAATTTATTTACAGAAAGCAAAAAAAATCTCAAGAACTTTTAAACTTACCGGAGAGGATAACCAAAATGCAAACTTGTTTCGGCGAAGAAAATAGAGTCCCATGACTCGTGTGAACATTGAAGATAGAATATCCAGAGACGATTACCACTAGCTAAACATTGCCAGGCTTTACATGTTAAGCTCAATTTCATAGCATCTTTTGGATCAATCAACATCAGTATTTGGATTAGAATATCCATTGGTAGCTGATCAAACGCACCAAGAGACGACGAAGATGATGAAGATAACAACAGAGGAACCTGAATTGATCTCTGACTAATCGAATCCTTGCAACTATTCGATCGGTTCCACACCGATCCCCATACTTTCCTCAGCATCATGGTCGATTTTTACGGGTTTTTTTTTCTCTTTTCTCGGAGAAATTTTCCCGACACGGCGTTTTTTTTTATTAAATTAGTTGGGATGAGACTGACCGACGTGGAGTGTTCAAGATAATGACACGTGTTATTTGCTTGCTAGGATTTTGTTATTTCACGCGCGACGTGGGATGAAAGTGGAGTCACCGACTTTAGGTTTATGTCAATCATCATAACGATATTTTATGAGCCCAATGGGAAATACATCGAAGTGGTCCAAATTATTTTTTATTTTGTGTGAATTGTAATTAATAAAAAAAAACACTAATATATATAATGATTTTCATCTGACTCCAAATTTCTTTATTAAATGGGATCAGTACAATCCCCTATTTAAAAATGTAGCTTATCTTTTGTTTAAGATCGAATTATATCACGTAAGATGTTTATATTTTTTGATGGATTAATTCTTGGTTAATCGAATGAAAACAAAATAAAGAAATCGATGTAGTTGACACGTGGTTAGAATATACTGGCTGCTATTTAGCTGATGTGAATATATATTTTGATGCAAAATAATTAAACAGTTTTATTATTATATTATAGGAGTGTTGTATAGATTTTTTTGAGACGCTGTGTATAAATAAATTGGATCCTCACCTCAGATCCGGTGATTGCCTCTAATTCGCGTCAATTCTCAACCTTTTTTAAGATTGGTATCCGATTTTTTTCTTCACAATTTTTATTTAATTATTCTGATTTTTTTATTTATTTTTCTGATGAAAACCCCTATTTTCCGAAACTACTGAATTTAGGGTTTTCTGGGGTTGATAACGATCTAATCGAACCCTAAATAATATAATCGACATAGAGTTTTTAATCGAAAACTATTGATATGTGTTTCGGTTCTTAGGGTTTTTTTCCCTTTTCCGTTTTAAATTCTATTGAATTTCCGGGAAAATTCAGATTTCTAGGGAAGTAAATATTTTTCGGTAAGCGTAATTGAGAGTTCGGAATCCCTATTTTGTATGGATGCTCTAAATTGGTTTTTTCTGTTTTGCTTTTATTGAAATTTTGATAATTTCAAAATTATGATCTTCGTTCTCAGAGATTTTGTATGGTTTTTTTATTTTGACTGTGTTTACACAGGTTTTGAAGGTGGATTTAGCTGGAAGGTGGAGATATGGCTGACTTTGGTTTGTTCTGTTTCCCTTGTTTAATGGAAGTTGTTTCATCTCTGTGATTGAGAATTTTCCCCAAACAAAAAAAAAATTGATCTCACCATGTCTTATTACAATGGTGATGAATCTGAAGATGAATATATGGCTGATGAATATGACATGGATGATCTTGAAGATGATATGAATGCTGAGTTTGATGGAAGAGATATCGATGCATCTGATTCTGAAGTTGAAGACTTTGACCAATTGGTTTGTTCTTGTCTTCCTCTGTTTCTCATTCTTTCTTTATTGTTCATTTTTGTTAACAACAATTACTTAATTTCAGAACAAGGCTGCAGATACTTCTGCTGCTCAAGCTCGGAATGGGAAAGATATTCAGGGTATACCATGGGATAGACTTAGTGTTACTAGAAAAGATTACAGAAAAACTAGGCTAGAACAGTATAAGAACTATGAAAATATTCCTAATTCTGGCAAAGCAGCTGAGCAGGTAAGTTACATTTCATGCTTTTTCTTCTATTAGGAGAATATACCTATATTGTCTTTTTGCTCACTCTATTCTTGTCTATTGGAACCAGAAATGCATGGAAACTGAGAAAGGCAATGCTTTCTATACGTTCAGAAGGAATTCTAGATCAGTGAGATCAACGATTCTTCATTTTCAGGTTTGTTAAGTGAACCATTCATTACACTTTAAACCTTTGTCTCTGTCATGCTTTCAAGAATATGGTTTTTTCTTCATATTATTACTGATGGAACCATATTTTCTTGGAAAGCTGATCAAAGTTGGGGTAAATCATTTTCTTTTCTTTGTTGCAGTTGAGGAATTTGGTCTGGGCTACATCAAAACACGATGTTTATCTATTGTCCAACTACTCCATCAGCCACTGGTCTTCTCTGGCAGGTTGCAGGAATGAAATTCTTAACGTTAAAGGTCATGTGGCTCCATCTGAGGTTCGTTTCTCAAGTCTTAATCCAAACCAGTTAATTAGTTTGACTCGAGGTATCCTTTTGTCTCTGGTTATGTTTGTCTAAAGCCGATTTCCATATTTTTTTCAGAAACATCCCGAGAGTTTGTTGGAAGGATTTACAGAGACTCAAGTTAGCACTCTTGCTGTAAAAGAAAGACTGCTAGTTGCTGGTGGATTTCAAGGAGAACTCATTTGCAAGGTTAGTTTAGAGGCTTTGAAAATGGATATTAAGGATAATAGCAAATTGATATGAAGTCTCTTTCCAGTGATTTAAAATGCCAAAGAAATTGCTTATTCATGTTCTAATTATGTGAATTTTTCTGTTTCCCCTGCAACCAGCATCTTGATAGACCTGGTGTGAGCTTCTGCTCGCGTACAACTTACACGGAAAACGCTATCACCAATGCAGTTGATATATACAGAAACTCCAGGTACCTCTCCACCTTTCATATTACTTTGGTGGTTTTGTATTTCCAAGTTTTAGGCGATTAAACAAACAAAGACTGAAACTAGTTATATGGTTTCTTATTAGTGGCGCACTTCATTTCATGGCCTCAAATAATGACTGTGGAGTCAGAGATTTTGACATGGAGAGATATCAGCTTGTCCAACTCTTCCGTTATCTCTGGCCCGTCAATGTAAGCTCACTTAATTTCTCATCTATTTAGATTTTTCTACTGATAAATAAAAGAACTGAATCTTACAAAACTTTGATTTTTGGAAATTTTAACAGCATAGCTCCCTAAGTCCTGATGGAAAACTAGTAGCAGTCGTTGGAGATGACCCAGATGGTCTATTGGTAGACTCAAGCAACGGACAGGTACTTAAACATTCTTCTTCCTTGTATCTTAGTCTGGTTTAGTTCTTGTAACCTTACGGTTTTGAGTTTTGTTTCAGACGATCGGGACGCTAAAAGGTCACTTAGACTATTCATTTGCATCGGCTTGGCATCCGAACGGTGTGACATTTGCAACGGGAAACCAAGACAAGACCTGTCGTATTTGGGACACAAGGAAACTCTCGGAATCAATCGCGGTCCTTAAAGGTAACCTCGGAGCCGTAAGGTCCATTAGATTCACATCTGATGGACGGTATGTAGCAATGGCGGAGCCAGCAGATTTCGTCCATATATATGACACGAAAACAGGTTACAAAAAGGAGCAAGAGATAGATTTCTTTGGAGAGATATCTGGGATTTCGTTTAGTCCAGATACTGAATCTCTCTTCATCGGTGTTTGGGACCGGACTTATGGAAGTCTCTTGGAGTATGGTCGAACCAGAGACTACACTTATCTCGATTCATTACTTTGATGGAATTTTCAGTCAACGAAAAATAAAATAAACTTACATGAAATAATTTGTTATATTATATGCCGTCCTGATTAGGTTTCATAATCATACCGACAAAAAAAAAAAAAAAAAAAAAAAAAAGAAAGAAAGAGAGAGACCACAGTTCGATTCAGAAGCTGTTGTTCATTTGTGTAATTTGCTTTGTTGTGCTTTTAAAACTGTACATTTTCCATAAGTATAAAACTCAATCCCTTTGAAAATCTTTTAGATTTGGTTCGAAGATTTTTAACAAAAAAAAAATTAAGTCATAGATTGTAAAGATATGGATGAAAGCAAAGCTGAGCATCGATTCCATATCTTTACAAGAATATTCTTTAAAGTACCAGTTTGAAGCAAATCTAACTGGCCTTGGTTTTGTTTCTACATTACTTGTATTTGTGTTTGATTTGCTATGAAAATGTGTTTTTTTTTCTTTTATAAAAAAGTGTTTTTTTTTTCATTATTGTTTTAACATAATTTTGGGTCTCAAGTTGATTTGTTTTGATTCAATTCTTTTTCTGTTTTTCGTGTGTAAAGAAATTATAACCAAATCACTATGTTAACATTTATTCCATTTTTTTGCATTTCTACATCTCATACAAGTTGGTTAAGCTAGCATTGATTGTATTGCAAATAAGATATTTTCTTTGTTAATTACTTATAAATCCTCCTTTTGAATTTAATCCAAATCTCTCATATTGAATGCCTAGTAAGTAGTAGTAAGTAGTAAGAGTGGCCCTCCACTACTAAGGTTTTGGCCACTAATTATCAACTCTAAATTTGGTACACAATCCTATGTAATCTCTTGTTATTATCTACTTACTTACTGCTCAATAAAGTTATAAAGGAAAACTTTCTTTCATAAAAAACTTGTTAATTGTAAAATCTTGTTTAACTCAGTGAAAATAAAATCCATATAGTAAGAACAAAGTTCAGGTTTCCTTTGATACGATAATTTTCGACTTAATTTAAAAGTTTTTATTAGTATATTCTTTGAACGAAAAAGGGATAGACATTGCCCATCGCATATACCGTCCAAGCCAAGTATTTTTAGTACCCCTACAATAACATTACATTTTTATATAGAAGATTAACATGCCTACAAAATCTAGAAAAGATTATTAGTATTTATTGAATAAGAAATAGAAAAACTTACTAGATAAAAGAAAAAATTCTGGATGGTTGCAAGAAATAAATTATGCAAAACAGTTACTTGAAATAAAAAGAATTACTTGACAAAATTAACATGAATTAATTTAAATTTTTTTCCTGTGAAACAATTTTATGTAGAAACTGAGGCGGTGGATGAGAGATGCATAAATGTAGGAGTGGATAATTAAGTCCACTTCCTTTCAAATCGAGAAACAAAAAAAAAAGTCTTACTCTTTAGTATTATCTGAAAACAATTATATTTTTATCAGTAAAAATAGTATTTAAAAACATTTATTGACTTTAAAATATACTTTTATTAGAGATTCTTCATGAGATTATAACAATAACATATGTATCTGGTAGTAGTTAATGGATTTTTACATGTGTTTGTAATACAAAAATTTTATTTAATAAAATATGAAAATAAAGAAACAAGGGAAATGATTTTGTTTAAAAGGTAAAAAATTAGAAAGAAATCAAAATAAGTTAAAATTATAAAAAAAATAGAAGAAAAAAATGAAATATGATCTTTTTGGGTTATATTTTTTTATTAGACCTTTTGAGATTTAGTTGGATTGTTCTGTTCATGAAGTAGTCTAAGGGAGTATTTTTATTATTATTTACTAGTAAAACTACAATGTGTAACTTTTTTTTTTCTTTTGATAAATTAGGAAACTAATCTGCAATTGTGTATATCTAAAAGTATTAAGTATTGATAGAAATATTATATATTCTGTACTTTACTAACTACTACGTTATCCTCTTGCATATTGCACATAACTGGAAATCTGGAATGGCAAAATAAATAATTTGAAGTAATTAAATTGCATAAGTTTGATATAGAAGGTTCGAATTTGAAAAAGTGAGTCATCTTGGTATCATAAATTTTTAAGAACCATAATTTAGAAGACTTAATTACTAATTAGGATATTGGGAAAAAATATTAATTAAGATAAAATATTTGAACAATTTATTGGTATATGTGTTTTTAATCTGTCTTACTAACAAACCCTCTGGAATCCTAATCAAATATTTTCTTTTTGATCCAAGAGGATAATCTCAATAATAAAAAGTAAATGAAAATCCAAAGTCTTGATTTGTTTTGGTCTTTAAATAAAATCTTGATTTATTTGCCATAAATTACAATAAATTGCAATGCCCACGAAAAGATAAATGGCCATTAAGCACCTAGTAGTAATTCTCTAAAGCACGATCGATTACGACATGTTTGGTTCAATCCCAAAACGTGAACTCAACTTTATGTTTAAAACACCAAAAACCACGTTTAGCGTTTCCATATATTAGGAAATTCAATCAATCATAAATATACTCTTTGAATCTATTGAAATAAGACTATGGAAACATTATTATAAAAATAATGAAAAATTACCACAAATTAATAATAGTCTTTGCTTACACAATCACCATAAAAATAGTGTATACTAGTCAAAGAATTAGAGATTGTGTTTTTTTTTTTATAAACAGTCAAACAATGCTTTTAAGTAAATAAAAGTCATATCTTGTATGTTTTGGTAAGTGGTTAAGTGTTAGAAACAAGAAAATACAATATACACAATTTTAAACAATTAATTATAAATTAAATAAAAAAGCTGTATTTATATATATGTAAATAAATAAATAGAAGACTCTTCATCCAAAAACGTGAGGCACAATACAGACTCTTCTTCACTCTTATGGCTACAGCCTCTTATTTTCTCTCTATTGCCTCTTCTTCTTCTTCTTAAACTTTTTCTTCTATTTGTTTTCTCGATCTTCATAGCTTTGAGATTTTGTTGAGTTCTGAGAGATTATCTTCTTCACTAAGTTAGGGTACTTTACACACAGTAAAGGCCCTAGTTTTATCAGCTGGATAGATCTGTTTCAGCTTCGACCTGATCTTTGTTTTTGTGTTGATTCATTCAAGCTTCAAAGTCGATGGAGGAATTACAAGAGTACAAAACCAACTGTGGATTCTCACTTGGCAAACCGAGTTTCGGATCGATTAAGGTTAAAATCCCAAGGATCCAACCTTTCATAGCTGAAAAAGGAAAAGAGATAGAAGAAGATGAAGCTAAAAGCATCGGTTTCGCGGAGGAAGAAGAAGATGATAATCATGGAGTTAGGAGTATGGATCTAGAGGAAGGAGATGTTGAAGAAGAAGAAGAAGAAGAGAAGAAGCACATATGTTGTGAATGTGGTAAAGGGTTTAAGTCAGGTAAAGCTTTAGGAGGTCATAAACGTATTCATGCGATCGAAACTCGAAAATTCTCAATGATGAGACCAAAGATGGTCTCTGGTGTGGTTGGTAGATCTGAAAAAGGTGTCTTAGAAATTGCTTGTTGGGTTTGTCATAAGAAGTTTACATCAATGAAAGCTTTATATGGACACATGAGGTTTCATCCAGACAGAGGTTGGAAAGGAGTTTTACCTCCTCCTCCTCCTCTTCCTCATCCACTTGGTAATTCTTCATCTTCTACACTCTCTATTGATGATCATGATGATGATGATGAGTTTCTGAGCTCAGATTATGATGATGATGATGATGATTTTGAAGATGATGAGAACTCATGGGAAGATAAGGAGGAATTGGAAAACGTTGTTGACCTTAAGGAATCGATTAAAGGATGGGCTACAACAGGGAAGAGAGGAAGGAGAAGTAATGTGAAGGTTCCAACATCAGAAGATATGAAAGGTCTATTGTTTTTAGCTACTACTGCAGAAACTGTCAACGTTGCTGAGACTTCTGTTTCGCATTCTCTTGAAGAGAAAAATCTAGAGATAATCAAGATGAAGAGGAAGAAGAAGAAGAAAAGTTTATCTGAGATGGAGAAAGAATCATTATCTACTCATCATGATCATAATCATCAGCTTGAGGTTGGTGTTGTTGCTGCAGCTGAAGATGGTGGTGGTACTGTTGCACGTGAGAAGCACGTGTGTGTGACTTGCAACAAGTCGTTTAGTTCTTATCAAGCTTTAGGAGGTCATAGAGCAAGCCACAACAAGGTCAAGATATTGGAGAATCATCAAGCTAGGGCAAACGCTGAAGCTTCATTACTTGGAACAGAAGCAATAATGATAAACGGTTTAGCTAGTGGTCAAGGATCAAACACATCTTTAAGCAGTAGTAATAATGGAGATCACATTTGCAATATTTGTCATAAAAGCTTCCCGTCAGGTCAAGCTCTTGGAGGTCACAAGAGATGTCATTGGACTGGACCAGTTTCTACTAACGCTGCAACCGTCGCTGCTCCAACGGCTCTAGCTGCAGGAGCGTCGTCTAGTAAAGTAACAGAGACAGTGCAAGAGGTGAAGAAATTGAAGAGAACGTTTTTGGAGTTTGACTTGAATGAGTTGCCACCTAACGAAGAAGAAGAAGAAGAAGAAAGAGTCTAAGAGACGTATATATGCAGGCAAAGTAAGCTTTTTAACTTTATAAAAAAAAACCTCAAAAAGAGAGAGAAAATAAACTTATTAAATTAGGTGTTAATGATGGTAAAAAGGAGTTGTTGACATTGTAGTTTGGAAAAAAGAGAGATATTTGGATTTTGGGTTCTTAAGGTTCTTTGGTGTTTGGAATTTTAATCTAATTTGGTGGGGTCTTTTGTTAATTTGATGAGAGGATATATATATATACTCTTTTGTTTTTTTTTTTTCTCTCAAGCTTTGATATTTCTTTATTGTGCTTTTGGATTCATATAAAGCATGATAGTTTAATTTGACCAAAGTTTTATAAAGTAAACCATCTTATTCATCTCACCATCTTATCTTTCTTTTTTTTTTCAAACAAATGGTTTCTCCATAACTTTATGATGAAGAATTGATGATAAATATTAGAACTTGCTGCATTTAATTGGAATACCGAACTTTAGACAAGCCAAATATATACATTTTCGTAATTTGTAGAATAGTGGATCTCTAAGCAAGTGTACACAATTAATTTCTACTAAAAATGCTATGATCTATTATAGTTCAAGTTGCAGTGTGTTATTTAATTTTGTTTTTTTTCTCTTCAATATCTTAGTATATAGTATTACGTACAGCAAATTCGAGTTTTGAAGCACACCAAGAGCTGAGCTAGATAAATAGATTGACAGAAAGAAAGAATCAAATCTCTATATTTAAATGTAATCCATTTACACTTTTTTTTTTAAATAGCTCCGAATAATCTTATTTTTACCAAAGTTGTAAAACGATTTGGAGGCTTATAACTCCAAACATCAGCACATTATGAGTCTACGATGAATCATAAAATTATATATATATATATATATATATATGTAAAGTAGTATATTGTATGTTGATGATTGGTTTGGTTTAAAACTCTGGAAGACGTGGGCATTGTTAAGTGTCCGAACAAACCAACATTAAGATGGCTTGTTTATGGTCAAATTGTCAAAGTCTCCATTTGCAACTAATAACATAAGACCACTTCTATGTGTCATCACAATTCACAAAACAACACACCAAGCCAATATTCATACAACCATATTGAATTTATCTTATTTATATGATTTAGCTTACAATGAAGAAAGAAACTAAGACCATCTCAAAATAATTTAAAGGTTATGTGCAGATTTTTTTCACTAAAAGTATATTTGAGGTGTTAAGAGATTTTTTTTTCAATTAAGAACTTGATATGCATGCATACACATCCAAAAAGTTTCTATAATATCTTAAAAAACAATGGAATCCTCTTTGGATGCGTCAGTTACACACACATCTTAAAAGACAAATCCGGAATATAAATGGCCAATTTCTTTTGTTCAATATCCATTTTGGGATAAATTATCGAACTGAAACCCAAAACAATAAAATCCATGATAAATTATTTGAACACAAGTAGCTAACCTCTAAAGTTGTTTTTTAATCAGATTAACCATATGGCTCAGAACCAAAGTTTTTTGTTTTTTTTTTTTCATAATGTTAAAGATCAATGTGAACATGTTAACCTTTTCACTTGTGTTTTAATAATCCCATCTTCTATTTCTTATTTAACAAAGAACTTATGGAAAATGATGGAAAAGTTGACAAAGAGGCAATATATACATATACACTGACGTCATGTCATAGCAACACAGAAGAACAAAGAAGAAGCAAAGAGAAGTTGGTCTATTGGAACCAAAAAAAATGTTACAATATTATATATATAAGTAAATAAAACAGATTCCACCAAACAAAACTATTATGTAGGCACAACAACATGCGACTCTGACTGGGAATTAAACATCATGTACAGAAAACCTAACTGTAGAAGAAGACACGAAGTTTTCTTAAAGACTCTCTTCTTCAAACTCTTCACTTCTTGAATCTCTGTGATCTCTACACAATGGTTTTGTAAATCTTTTGCTTGATTCTTTAGATTCTCAGCTTTGGTTTCTGCTTTTTCAAGCTTTGACAGCATCGTATGAGCTTGATTCTCAGTCAAGCTCTTCTCTTCTTCAATCAGTTTGATCTTTCTGCTTAGGTTTGCCACTGATCTCGAGAATACGATATATTCAACCTCAGCCTCCATCTTTTGCAGGAAAATTTCTTCCATCCCGATCTCTGTTCCTCCATTTTGTGGCTCTGAGACGCTTATGGTAGATTCGAGTTCACGGATTTGTGATTCTTTAACCTCGAGAGTACGCTTTGCTTCTTCTAGTTTGTTCTCCAGATGCTCTGCATTGTTCACCAGGTTTAGTATCTCGGAATCTAGAGAAGTTAATACCAATTCTCCCATCTTTTCAGACCCAAACCGGTGTGAAGAACTTGCTTCACTACGTCGTTCATGTCCCACGTGTTTGCAACTGCTGCTTTCTCCTCCATCATGTAGAGATGATGTAGTTTCTTTCCCAAGCTCTTGGAATTTTTCAAGTTCTGAAAATTGAAAAACGAACCATAACCATGTTAATATCACAAGGAACAAGTCATTCAAGTTTTAGTTGAAAAAGACTACTATAATGCAGCAACCATCAAATTCAAACCACATTATGAAATTGCTACCATTTTTGAGGGCTTCTTGCAAAGTGTGGAAACTGTTGAAGGCCTCTGTTAATGGATCCAGATTGTTTAATGAACCATTGTTCTTGACTTGGGACTCTTCCACAGACTCTCCTTGCGAATAATCTTCGGTTTCTTTATCTTTTAGTTTAGAAGTATGTGCATCATGATCGTTATTATCTTCGTTGTAGTCCATCATTCTTCTTCTGTCCTGTTCTCTGCTACTCAAACTAAAGGAAACACCCTGCATAAACACCAAATTGGAGCTTCTTGAGTCAGCAGATTCCATACTGGAATGAGAGTTTTCTTTCTCAATTTTGATCCTTTCTCCTCTAAATTCCTTACTCTTCCTTTGTTTACTACTATCACCAAAACTAACCACACTCTTTCCACTCTCCTTGTCCCAAGAATGACCCATTGTCCTCTCGTACCTAACCTTAGGACCACTGGCTGCAGTCGAGGACTTACTACTTCGATCCTCACTATCCGAATCCATACCAGCTGCAAAGGCAAGACCAGTTTCATGACTAAAACCCTCCATTGAAAAACCAACCACACTATTCACCAAGCCAACCGGATCAAGACTATCTTGTTTGTCATCATCTCCCGAAAAAACCCTCTTGAGAACTTTACTGGTCTCCATACTCAAAGAAATATCCTTGACAAGATCTCTCCTTATTCTCCTCCTCCATTTTCTTAAACCAAATCCTTTTGAAAAGAAGGAGAAGTCTCAACAGTAGTAGAAGCAGAGATAAGTTTATCCTCAATAGTCTCAACTTCACCAATCAAGCCATTATTATTTTCAACAGATTCAAGAACAGAGCTTTCACTATCCAAATCCATGGCGCTAAACCCTACTAATATTCCATCTTCCAAATTCAAATGGGATCAATCTCAAGAACAACAACCATCATTCCAGCAGGAACCAGAGGAAAATTCAATATATAAAAATACAAAAAAAATAAAAGAAACAAAAAAGCTCAGAAAAATATGAAATCATGAAATAATATGTCAAATTCAACTCAATTTCCCGGTTAAACACAGTATCAATCGATCAAAATCCTAAATTGGAAAATCAAAATCCAAACATAGAACACGCGCGAATTGAACTGAAATGTTGGAGCTGACGTACCTAAATGGAATGCAAAACCCCAAAGGTGATTCCTTTACAGAGAGAACGAAACGAAACTAGAAGAAGATGGAAAAAACCCTAATTTGATAATTTCTATAGATGATTTTGAAGATCTCTATATCCACTGATTGCGGAAAGTTTCGCTGCGAAAAATCTTAAAATCTTTTTTCCAGTTACGATCATAAATTCTTGTTTCCTTTTTTTGTATTTTTTTTTTTAATTTGGAGAAAATACGAACGTGTGAGCGACTTGGTCGGGACACGTGGCGAAACCGCTGGCCACTGCAGCAACGAGTCGGATGTTTTATGACCGTTCGATTCGACGTGTTCTTATCTGGTCGGATCTAAATTTCAACGGTGTATGATATACCGTTAGGAATTAAAATATGATGTCGTTCAATTACTACTTTACCCTCATCTACGGTTTTTGATGTTTTATATCTTTTGTATATAAAGTGTGTGCCGTTTTTTAGATCCGGAAACAACGATACGTATCCTTCACCATTGGATAAACGCTTCTACGTCTGGACTTTTTAGTAGTCAGTTGTTAATCTTTTGTTTAGCGAAGAGTAAATCAATCTTGTTTTGTTCATTCATACATCATACACTCCAAGATTTTATAGTAATTTTTTTTTGTTTGATGCTTTTTTGAAGTCTTTTATGATTGTAGATAGATGTGAAAATGTGTGGGGTAAATAAATAAAAAGTCACAAGTGGACTGGTCTCGGACCAATTCCCACTGTCAATCAGATTTCAAATGTTGTGTCAGTGTACACATTATGTATGTTTATAGTTAAATTATTTGGAGTTTTATTTGACTGTATAAAGTTAAATTTTACTGTCTCAAAAATCAAATTTACAAACTACAAAGCATTATTGAGAAAACAGTATCATATCATACCATGGAGTGTATATATATATATATATAATGTTATTTATAATATAATATATGCGTACAATATAAGAAGTAGTCATTTCTTTATCAAATACTCCCTCTATTTAAGAATAAGTGACTTTCTATTCAATTGCACATGAATTTTAAGGAGTTTTTTTATTTATCATTTATATCCTTACTAATTAAATATATTTACATTTTTAATTCTGATTCAATGTAAATCAATCATTTGAAGTAGAAGTTATAATTAATATTTCTATGTAAAAGTTATATCGTAATTATAAAACGTCATTTAATTTTAAACAAAAATTTAACTATAAAACGTCACTTAATTCTAAATGGAAGAATAGTATTTTTATGCGAATATGTTAATGCTGCAATGAAAATTGAATTTTATTACAAAGTCAGTTACATTTAATTTTGAATTCTTTTACCAGGTTAGTAAACTGTTATTTTATGTTCAATTGTTAATTTTGTTTTTCTGGTTTATTTGTAACAATTACAGTATTGTTTAAGAAATTAGTTAAGGCATCTGAAAATAATATATTGGGAGTGCAATGCAATTTCACTTATATATATAACCCAGAATGAAATTTTAAAACGTATAGATTCTCTTGGTATTTTCTCCTATTAATTGGAGCAATGATATAATTCAACAAATATTGTAATGTACAATGCTTTGGAGTTTTCAATGCACCATATAATACTAAATACTAAATACTAAACGACAAACAACCAAAGTACTGAGACAATTGAAAACGGTTCCCTTCCTTCAAGCCAACCCCTCTCTTAAGCTCAAAGTTCAATGTCTTAAATCTGAGACTATTTAACTCTCTTAAATTCTATGTAACCCATGTTACATTTACATACCTAATAAGTCCATTTGAGATCTCAAAATTCGAGTCTTCTTGGCAAACTAAAAAGTTTAAAACTTTCATTTAAAATTTCCAGAAAATCAGAGAGAGAGAAAAGAATCCAACTGCAGAAAGAGGTTGAGAGAAGAGACAGAGAGAGAGCCTAAAACAAATGAATTAAAGGAGAATCCAAGATTATGAATGAAGCCTAAATTATAAAAGTTTATTTGATTAAGTGGGTGATCATTATAAAAGTACATGTTTAGACATCAACCTTCTCCAGGCTGCTTCTCTTAACCATTTCTTTAATCACTATTTTTTTAAAATAATCTCTATAAGCACTTTCATATCCAACTCACAAATCCAGATTCTTCTCCCTCTTCATTGTATCACAATCTGCTCTTCCTCAAAAAAGAAACACCTTGAAGCAGAGAGAGAGAGAGAGGCTTGTGATGAAAACTAAGCAGGGGAAGTGACACGTCATTTGCGTTGTGTCTCAAAAAGGGTAAGTCTTTTAGGAAATCATCTTTAAAATTTGACCAAGATGTGTTTTTTTTTTTTTGGTACTTGTTCTTATTCATTTTTGGTTGTGGCTTTAATTCAAATGAGTAAAAAAAAAAGATTCAATCTTGATGATGATAAACACAAAGACCACAATTGTTTTTGTAAAGTAATGATTTTTCTTCTGATCCATGACCTCCGTTGTTGCAGAGACTGAAACTAGCTTTGTTCTTGGTCAAATCTGAACCAATAGGAGGAGAAATAAAAATAAAAATAAAACAAATTGGGTTTCAACAGTGTTGAGAAGAAGAGGACCCCACAAAATGGAAGAGTTAGATACATCACATGCAGTTTCTCAGATTTCACCTCAATCTCCTTGAACTACATCAACTGTTGCATTCATATTCTGACTCATCTCTTCACAGTCCCACTCACTTCAATATAATCTGTCAGAGAAAGACTACAATGATTCATACCAAGTTATAGAGATAAAGACACAAGCTTTTTTACCTTTAGAGCTTCATTTTGGGTTTAATTTGGGTTTTGGTGAGGAAGTAAGAAGAAAAAAGTAGTAATGAGGGGAATAGAAGAAGAAGAAGCAGAAGCAAGTTTAGTTGGATTAACCATAAGAACAACATCATCACAAGCAAGCTCTTCAAGTAAGAAAGGTAAAGATCTTCTTCAAATGAATAATAATGGTTCAGATTCATCTCCAAGTATCAAAAACTCTCCTTTCAATTCACCTTCTCTTGTGTCCCCACCATCTTCTGCTTTTGTTTCCGCTTTACAATCTCCTTATATATCCCCAAGAGCTACTACACAACCCATTTCCACAACCACCACTACTCACAAGCCTTCACCGCCTGTTTCTTACAAAGGCTCACAATCTGAAGATGTACCAAGCAGCTCCTACACTCCTCCTTCTGACCAGTATGAGTTTTCTGATGACAACCCATCAGATCGGAAACTAAAGTTATCAGCTTGTACTCCGGATCCTGTTCCTCCTAGAATCTCCTTCTCTTTCCCTGTTCCTAGGGTTTCCTTAGCTAAAGTCTCTGTTTCTTCACCTGCAACTAACACCAAGCTTAGAAGCTCTGATGTCTTCATTGGGTTTCATGGACAAAACCCAAACTTGGTGAGATTCTGCAAATGGTTAAAGTCAGAGCTTGAGCTTCAGGGAATTGCTTGTTTTGTTGCTGATAGAGCTAAGTATTCGGACACACAGAGTCATGAGATCGCTGATAGAGTTATATGTTCTGTTACTTATGGGATTGTGGTTGTCTCTTGTTCAAGCTTGCTCAACTACCTTAGCTTGGAGGAAGTTAGGTTCTTTGCTCAAAAGAAGAACTTGATTCCGATTTTCTATGGAACTGGACCTTCTGAGATAATGGGTCTTCTCAACTGCAATGCCATAGATAAAGAGTGTAAAGAAGCTATTGATGGGTTGATTAAGTCCCATGAGTTTAAACTCGAAGCTAATGAGACTAACTGGAGAAGCTGTGTGGGAAAGACCGCAACGATTCTCAGGGCAAAGCTTGGGAGGAAGAGTGTGGTTGATAAAGAGATAGTGGAAGGGATTGATGAGCTTCCTTTTCTGAGGAACAGATCTTTTCTTGGAAGAGAGAAAGAGATATTGGAAATGGAGATGGCTTTATTTGGTAATGGAGAGTATCTTGAGTCTACAACACCAAGCACTAGAGGAGAAGCAAGTGGACAATCTGAAGGACTTGCAGATGAGGAATCAGATGTTGTATCAACTCGAAATGGGAAATTTATTAGCTTGGAGCTTGGAAGATGCTCAGAGCCAAGAAGTGAAGCTTGGATTGATCCAAATGGTGGGAAAAACTCGTTGAAAAGACTTTTGAAGACTAAGAAGTATAGAAACAGTAGTAACTGCAAAAGTAGCACAAGCGTTGTTTGTGTAAATGGAGTTCCCGGGATTGGGAAGACAGAGTTAGCTCTTGAATTCGCTTACCGGT
This sequence comes from Cardamine occulta, assembly GCA_028015245.1. Lineage (NCBI taxonomy): Eukaryota > Viridiplantae > Streptophyta > Magnoliopsida > Brassicales > Brassicaceae > Cardamine > Cardamine occulta. The sequence continues at coordinate 6,365,045 of CM051391.1, read as the reverse complement.
ATTCTCAAAGGTACAAGATGGTTTTGTGGGTTGGAGGAGAAGCTCGATACTTCAGACAGAACCTGTTGAATCTGTCATTCAGCTTGGGTCTTGATGTTAGTGCAGATGCTGAGAAGGATAGAGGCAGGCTAAGGAGCTTTGATGAACAAGAGTTTGAAGCTTTCAAGAGGATAAAGCGTGAGCTTTTCAGAGAAATGCCTTATCTGTTGATCATTGATAATCTTGAGATAGAGAAAGATTGGTGGGAAGGGAAAGATCTAAATGATTTGATTCCAAGGAACACTGGAGGAACACATGTCTTGATCACTACTAGACTTCCTAAAGTCATGACCTTTGACACTGTGCAGCTTTCTGTATTGCCTTCGTCTGATGCAATGGTTTTACTGAGAGGAAGAAGAAAGAAAGATTACCCAGTGGAGGAGATTGAGATCCTCAAGCTTTTCGAAGAGAAACTGGGATGGTTGAGCTATGGTCTTTGGGTTGTTGGATCATTGCTTTCAGAGCTTACAATTCCACCTTCTGCGCTCTTTGAAGCTGTGAACAACGTTCAGATCGAAGAACGTTCAGTGTCGCCTTTTGTAAACATAAACGATGAGCAATACTGCAAATCCAATCCATTCATTGCAAAGGTCTTAGCTTTCAGTTTGGCTGTTTTGGAGCAAGCTGAAGGAAACAGAAACCTTCTCTCATTGAAAATGCTACTTGTGGGAGCTTGGTTTGCTCCAGTTCCGATTCCGGTTAACTTGTTAGCTGCAGCAGCTAAGAACATGCCCACAGGTGGAAACCGTTTTAGCAAATGGAACAAATGTTTGAGTCACACATTTGCTTGGTGTGGTGGTTGTGGTTTAGGACGCAGAAGTGAAGAAGATGCAGCATTTTTACTAGTCAGATTAGGACTAGCGAGGATTACAAACAGACAACCTGGATGTTGGATTCAGTTCCATCCGATAACTCAAACTTTCGCAAGGAGACGAGACTACATACTTGCACCCAAGGCAACGGTTCAAGGCGTGAGAAAAATCGATAACCCGTTGTTGAATCTTGATCACTTATGGGCTTCAGCTTTCTTAGTATTCGGATTCAAATCAGAACCTCCTATGGTCCAACTACAAGCCATGGATATGGTACTTTACATCAAGAGAACAGCTCTTCCTTTAGCAATCACAGCTTTCACAACTTTCTCGAGATGCAACTCCGCGCTGGAGCTCCTAAAAGTATGCACCAATGTCTTAGAGGAAGTGGAGAAATCATTTGTGTCTCAGATACAAGATTGGCGCCAAGGCTCGCTCTGTTGGAAGAAGAAGACTAACAAGAAAGTCGATGAATACGTGTGGCAAGATGTTACATTATTGAAAGCTTTATTGCTAGAGACCAGAACAAAGCTGCTGCTACGAGGCGGACATTTCGATAGTGGAGAGGAACTATGCAGGACTTGTATCAGTATCAGGACAGTGATGCTTGGCCATAACCATGATTTGACTTTGGCTGCTCAAGAAACACTAGCAAAGTTAGTCAGAATGAGAAGCAAGATATGAACAACACACAAAGATTTCTCCTGGTTATTGTTTCCACATTACTCTTATCCTCAGTTTTGTTGAAGACAGCAAATCATGTAATGGTTACTTTAATCCAGTTAAGAACAATCTTATTCCTATGTAAATTACCCACTTGCTTATTGATTCCTTCAGATCATGAATCATATAATCATTGCAACATATTGTAGATGAATCAAATGGCTACTAGAGTTTCAAGGAAAACAACATTGAATGCATTGGATTCTCAAGCTGAATCCTTTACCTTATACAACAGCCAATCAAACAAAAGAGTGAAAACATAATCTCAGTAACAAACAGAATTGAAAATAAGGACAAAGACTCGTGTAAGAAGTGGGACCAAAGACAAACACAGAAAAATCGGTATGGGTTGTGCAATTTAATTTTAGTGTCTGAGTTTTGCCAACAAGTGTCACTCTCCCCTCTCCTGTTACTGGTCCCAGAGTTCACGCTAATTTTTGGTTCCTTTTCAAAAGACTAAAAACATCTGACTTGTCATACAAATTGAGCTAAGGTTTTATCTGAATTTGGTTAAACACAAAATTATGGAGGTATTGAATTAACAATCATGAGAATGAGCATTTACTCAATTTCTGCCATTTGGGTCCCTGAATTCTCTTGCACCTTTCAGATTGAGTATCTAAATAACTAATAGTCAAACACTAAAAGCTGTAACTGTAAAACTTTATAAACAAGTTGGTCTCGAGCTTCATGACAAAAACTGAAAAAAAAGCTGTTGTGAGATATGAATCTTCTTGAACCAAGACCTGATACAATGTATCTGAAAAATCAGAAAGTAACATGTGAGGAAAATAAACAAAGCAAGTTGGTTCTTTACTGTGAGAACCAATCAAACAAAAAAAATCATTCTTGTTTTTTGAAGATTACAATCCAAACAAGTAATCAGATTTTAGATCATTCTCAAATTCACAACACACAAATCACAATAAAACAAACAAAAAAGTAGCTTCCACTTTTTGTAAAATTTGGTAATGTAAAGGGACGAAAAAAAAAATTTGAATATTTCACCGGTGATTCAATCCGATCACGCCACCGTTAACAGCATCATCTTCCTCAAGGAAAAGCTCATCGGAGTTTCTAAGAACGGAGTGAATGATGCATAATAGCAAGCCAACGCTGATACCTACCGCTAAGTTCACGGCGGAGCTAGTGAACCAAGTGGCCCATACGGAAGCTAAGACTAAAAACAACACCACCGTACGATCACCGACCTGAAAATTCCATAGAATAAGTGGATCTTCTCTAAAAGTATGAAAGAGAAGCCAAAAGGCGATGATTATGCCGACGACGATTAGCGCGACGGGACTAACTGTGATGAGAGCGAACGCGGCACAAGTGCCGATGATGATCGTGTAGTTGACGAAGAAGTAGCGGTAATTCGTTTTTGATCGGAGGGGGAGAGAGGAGAATCGCTCCGGGAGACAGTAAGCGCCGGAAAATATGAGTTGTGACCAGGGACGGTGGCGAGAGGTAGCGGAAGTGAGATTGTGTATTGATCGGGAGATTACGTCGCCGGTAGGAAGCGGAATTGATGTGTAGGTTGTTGTTGTTGTCGTCGTCATCGGTGTCATATTTTCTCCGTTAACAAAGATATCATCCGGCGATTTTTCCGATTTCGTTGTCTGGCTTGACCCGACCCGAAATGCCACCCGGGGCTTCTTATGTTAGAGAAAGATGTCTAACGAGTTTTTTAGTCAACTACTACATCATTCCTTGTACCAAACCAATCATACGTTGCCAGTATATCAAATTTCAACACAGATCATAATTTAAAAACATTGATTAAATATAATTTAAATCACTGATTTGAAAGAAAAAAAAAAGACAATATGAAAGATAAAATATTTAAAGTAAAATCGTCATATTTTAAATATTTATATTAAAAATTTCAAATATGTTTTCAAAAAAATAACAAGAGGGATTTAAAAATGTTCTAACACTTAGACACCATAAACCGAAACCCTTTAGAATCATAATTAAAAATTTTTGTTCATAAATTGATTAGCCAATTCTATTTTCATTTTTATATTAGATGTTGGTGTGATTGAGTTAAACCATATTTTTCTAAAGGGAGTGTATTGGAATGATGATTTGGTGAGATTTTGATATTTTCCTAAAATCACCTGTTACTAGTGATTTATAAATATCTCTTCAAATCCTATGTTATTGAATCAAGAATTTGTGTAAAATCAAATTTCTCATTTAAAATCTCATGTTATTCAATCAATCATTTGTAAAACTTATATCAAAATACAGTGTTATTCAAAACACAATTTTTTTTTTGATAATTTTACTGAATGAGATTTGATCTTTTACTGAATGAGATACCTTTTCTACTTGAATGAGATACCTTTTTTACTTGAAAAATAAGGATAAAAAAATCCCAGCTGCAAAGGTGGTATTTGGTGGAAAAAAAAAATCTTCATCTTCGTAAAAACAAAAGTTCTTCATCGGCTCACACACCATTTCATCCTCAAACCATTCACATCAACAAAGACACTCACGATTTCCTCCATCTCATCTTTCGTCGCTGCATCCACCGACGAGTTTTCAGTGACCGCCCTGCTTGGTCCTTGCCCACCAGTGACCGCCATTCTCGAAGACCGCCGCGGGTATCGATTTCTTCACTTCTCTTCTTCAGTCTTCACTCTCTTGTTAGGTAAGGTCTTCACTTCTTGTTCTTGTTCTTCTTCAGTCTTCACTTCACTCTCTTGTTTTAATTCTGAAGTTCTTGACTCCAATTTCAAAATTGAAATTGATCTATAATTCTCTTTGGATATGTTGTTAGATTGTGTTGATTTTTTAACCAATTGGGATAGATTGTGTTGAAATCGATTGAACTATTTTTAGATTCAAGATTGACATCAATTGAACAGTTTCTTTAACTTGTGTTGTATTCTTACAAATTCTTGTTAGAACTATACTGAAGTTGGTCGATGAACTATTCTGAATATTAGTAAGCTTCAATATCATATCCCACAGGCGACAACCACAAGCTCACTGTAATCATTCTCCTTCATGTTCTTGGAACCAAAACGACATTGATCATATGGCTGAGTGTTTTGAGTTTAGATGGATTATAAGATTGAAATCTACGGTTGATATGGCTTGTTTTGAGTTTAGTATGCTTGAAGGACTCTCTAGTGATTGTAAGATTAATAGCAAAAGGAACAGATTAATTAAATAAAAGACTCTCTAGTGATTGTAAGATTAATAGCAAAAGGAACAGATTAATTAAATAAAAAACTCTCTAGTGATTGTAAGATTAATAACAAAAGGAACAGATTAATTAAATGAAAGACTCTCTAAGTGCTTCTGTTTTTATTTTGTTTCAAGTTACAGTGGACATTGATATGGCTGAGTGTTTCTTTGATGTGAGTGTTTGTTTGTTGAATTGTTAAGGACCTGAAGCTCCTGTTGTTTACAATGTTGAATTGCAGGTCTGCTAAAAAGCTTCTCCTTCTATTGTTAATTTCAGGTCTGCTAATCAGATTGTGAAACTGTAGAAAGATTGAAAACAAGATGGTATTGTTAGGCCTGTCAAAGAAGAATGTCAATGTGGATCTTGCTGGACATTTAGGTAAACTCTAAAATCCTTATTCGAACAATAGCTTTTGTTGTTTATTTCAACTTCTTATTCAAGCAATAGCTTTTGCTATGAATATGGGATCTTGATGCAATTTTTTAGATTGTTTTTCCTTCGTTTTGGGTATTTTTTTTTCTTTCTAAACTTCTTGTTCTTTTCTCTTAATTGTCTTCTTATGAATCTGCCCACTGATTAGTTTTGGGCAATCCATTCAGACTAATTGGTTTTGTGCTTTCAGAAACTATTGTCTCCTTTGTTGCTCTAGCTCAAAGAGCTGCAGATTCTTATTTCTCTTGTTTGGTGTTTGTTTGTTCATGCTAAATAATTAATCTATGATTTGTAGTTTTGCCATAAATCCATTCGCCTAAATTCTTAATAGGGGATGTATTGGAGGTTCTGATGAACAAAAGTTTTTTCAAGCTTCAATGACTTATGTATCTGGAAACCCTATCTTGAGTGATGAAGAATATGATAAGTTCAAGTCACGTATAAGTTATTTTTTTTTTCCAAATCTCACTGTAAATCTCACCAAATTTTAATAACAAATCTCAGCAAATAAATCAATCATTTAAAAAAATAAATTAAAATCTCACAAATCTCACAAAAAAATCCTCAAATCTCTTCAAATAAAAATCCCACCAAAATCTCCCAAATCATCATTCCGATACATCCCCCTAAGATTCAAAGGTCTAACTTTTGACATTTTACATAACTTTGGTGGCAATGAAAGCCTAAAGTTATAACCTTTATCAAAATGAAAACCTAAAGTTACTGTAAGTCTGTAAGTAACTTTCTTGTTTTTTTATCTTTAATGGGAAGATTTAAGTCTCGTGGAATTTGTCAAGGAAACGGATATTTTTACCATTTAAAACATTGAAAATGGCCAGAAGTTAAAAGATAAACTATAAGTTTATAACTTTTTTGAGGTTTTAGACAACTTTGATGGCAATGAAAGCCTAAAGTTACTTATCGTCTACAGAGTGTTTGTTATTTTCAAGTCTTTGCTATCTTTTGTAAACCGGAACTACTACACAAAGTCTCTGCAGAAAGAGATGGAAGCATAGAAACAGCCGTAGAACATTCGAAATCTACCTTAAACCCCAGTGCACCCATGTTCGACGATCGGTTTTCGAAGAGAACTCACTTCTCTGTTGCTTCTGAAACTGCATATAAGTTGAAACTTTACGGTGACTATCTCGGAGAAAAGTACCTTACATGATCAAAATTGTTTCTGAATGCCGAAGCTTGTGGTTGTGGTTGTGCTTGACTTGTGGTTGATGTGTTGACTCGAAACTGTTTCTTAAATAGAGACCTGTGTTGAAGTATAAGCCGGTTCCAGTGCAGGCAGGATCAAGAAACTGAGGGGTTGGTGTTAAGCTAGACTGAGGTGCTTCTTCCTCTGCTTCTCCTTGGTTCATGACCATCAAGTCTTTTCCCATTAACCGTAAAACCGGGTTAGGAGGACTTGGAGGCACAGCGGCGTTGAGATTCGTTCTGCTTGAGAACTTACTCTGAAGATCCAAATCTTGTTGGATCTTGTATGGTGACTGCTCAAAGGGATGAGTTGGTTCCAAACGTGAGGGTGATTTGGTTAAGTTCATGGTGATTGATGAAGAAGCTGCTCTTCGCTGCAGTAGATGAGAAGCTTGATGATTCAAAGTAATGCCCTCGGAGATTCTCTCTTTTCTTTGGCAACAACAAGACTCTTGATCACTCTTTATAAACCTGGAAGGCGTTGTTTTCTTGTCAATGGTATTTGGCTCAGCCTCGGCGACTGTCCCATGATGAGATGGAATACAAAAGCTTATTGGGGAGAAATTTTCTCGGAAAGAAGAAGATAACTCCGCGGGAAAACTCAACCTACCAGCTGCAAAGTTTGAAACTACAGAAACAGGTGATTCAGATGAGTTTCTGTCAAGCTGATCCATGGAAGATTGGACCTGGCTTGTGATAACCGACGAGTTCCCAAGATTCTCATCAAAACCCATATCCCGAGGACTCGGTAAAAATGATCCTGGAGGTCCTGGAATAGGAATGGTATCAACCTCTACAAATAAGCTTCCTCTTCCTATTTCAGAATTAAACCTCACATCCTCCTTGCAAGAAGTTTGCCCATAAATCATATTACCAACATCTTCGGAGTAATACATTGATCGTTCGCTAGGTGGTGGACTCTCTGGCTGGTAGAACTCAGCACCCATTTCATCACTTTTGTCCAACGCATTGGCTCTTTTGTTATTATTATCTTCTTCCTCTTCACTGGTTTCTTCTTCACCATCATTATAATCATCGTAACCACTAGATGAAGGATTTGATCTCAGTAAGACCGCATCTTTTTCTCTATTATCACCAGAAACATAATCATCATCTGACAGTTCACGTTCTTGAGTCATTTCAGATTCCCATTTCCCTGTTTCTTCTTCATCTTCTTCTTCCGAGAAATCCAACCGAGCTATCTTTAGCTCCACAGGCATAGATAGTCGTCTCCAAGCATTTGGTACAAACGGTGGGGACAACTTTCTCATGCTAGTTGCACGAGGAGATGCATCTGAAACCTCTATAGCATCTGAGTAGAATCTTTTTCCAAGTGGAGACTTATCTTCTTGAATCGAAGCAATGCCCTTCTTCTGTTTGTTTAAAACATAAGAATCTTTAGCAGACAAACCAGTACTTCTCGACACAATAGGATCTTCTCCTGAGCATGTTTCATCTTCATTCTCAGATGGCTGATCCTCCAAAGCATAAAATTTATCTCCTTTCTCATTTACCTTCTTTGAAATCAGACCACCTTTTGCTAACATCCGCCGATTATAGATTCTACAATGACTCGTGTGGCTACCTTCTCCTAAAAACCCTCTTTGATCTCCATGTATCTTCTGTCCCTTAGCATCAATATAAACAGGACCAACACCAACAGGCGAAACTTTCCGCTTCTTAGTCGACACTTCAGACTTATCAGCAACAACACGATTAGTACTATAACTCAAAATCGACGCCCACTTTGTACCATTTCTTTTATCAAGATCTTCTAATGTACATCCTTTAGCAGAAGCATAGATATCAACCATCATTTTAACTTTCGTCTTTGGCTTACTCTTAGGCTTGCTTGGCTTACTACAAACAGGTGGCAATGCTGAGTCAACAGATAGACACTGATCAATATGAGCATTCAAAGTAGTGTTACAAGCTGATGAGAAGGTTTTGCAAATAGGACATGTTTTTGAAGCCATTGCTGATTCAGAAGTCGTTACAAGACTGTTGCTGAAACTATCTTCTTTGGATTTAACCATTCCTCGTCCACACTTTTTACTTTGGTTGTTGTTCTTGGTACTTGTAGTGACTACTTCAGACTTGGAAACACTTGTGCTCGGAAACAAACCATTCTGGCTAAAAGCTCTTTTTCTAGTCTCTGGTAATGTCTGGTTTAAACCAAGTTTAGCTAAATCTCTTCCTTAATGAACATAAGAGAAGATTTGCTTCTCTGTTGATGAACAAACTGTGGTTTCGAACTTGTTTGTAATGGTGGAAAATTGCTGAAACGGTGGCAAAGGATCAGTTACGCCATGAGTTGAAAAAAGTTGGAGACTTTTAGGGGAAAATTGTTGAAGGTTGAATTCCTTGATTGAAACCTGCAACAACAAAAGGGAAAGATCAGTGGGAAGAAAAGCAAAGAAGATGACGAAGAAGAAGCAAGGAAGAAGAAAAAGAAAAGTTGTCGTGAAAGAAGTGGTCAACGATAATAAGAAGAAGAGAAAAGTCAACAAAATAAGTTGGACTTTGTGGTTTGTTATATGGGCCATCCGATTTGGTTAAGGCCCAAATAAAGAAGAGTGTGTTTTCTTTAAAACTAGCTAAGCTAAAATTGTGTGTTGTGTTAGTTAATGTCTACCTTAAGTTAGAGTTCAAGAGCTGTTAGAGTTGTTAGAGAGTTGTTGTAATAAGTATGGCTTGTATAAGAGTCTAGATCCTAGTGGCATGGGTGAAGGCATGGTGCAAGTGTGTGTGCAAGTAGTATAAGAATATGTATGTGTTGTTGTAAGAAACTATCCAAGTTAATACAATGTAGGCTAGAGTAAAATGTCTCTTGTTTACTCTCTAAAACAAACGACCAAAACAGATCAAGAGAGTAAGAGAGATGACAGACAAACCTTTGAATGACAAACAAAGGTTGAATGTTAGAATGTCAACATGGTATTAGAGTTGTACATGATCTTGGAGCCTGTACACGCGAGAAGAAAAAGAAGAGGCGGCACAAAGGCCGTGAATGAAGAAGAAGAAGAAGAGGCTGCAAAGAAGAAGCCATGAGTGAAGAAAAGATGAGAGAGGTGCGGACCCGAAGCTTGGTCAGAGAAGACCAGAAGGATCCGGAACAGAGAAGACATGAGAGGGCGCTGCTCATCACTGAGAGATGAGAAGAGCTGAAGCCTCCATGAAGTTGTTCATCACTGAGAGATGAATAGACCTGAAACAGAAAGGTGAAAGGTTAGGAGAAAACCTGAAACCTGCAACAGAAAAAGGAACACAACACAAGAGGCTGTGAAGAGTGAATATCTGATGTAGCAACAGAAGCTGTGTGCAGAGTAAAGATGAGAAGAAGCCTGCAGCAGAAGAAGCTGAGGCAAATGAAAAAGAAAAGACGGCACTGAAGCCGTGAGAAGAAGAAAGAAGAGCAAACCACTGTCGCAGAAGAAGAGAAGGAAAGAGTTGCGGTGACAAGAGCACCATCAACCTTCACAAACTCATTCATAACCGTACCTTAAAGAAGGAGGGCTTCAGGTGCATTCAAGGAGATAGGGAAATCTTCTGAAAATTAGCAATGAAGACAACGGTGTGGAGAAGGTGTTGTGAAGGAAAATTCTGTTCTTACTCGACAAGTCTTGGTGAAGCTCAAAGATACTCGATGAAGGCTACGAATCCAAGAGGTTCAAAACCTGAAACGAGAAGAAAAAAAAACCGAGGTGAAGATTCAAAGAGCCAAACATCTAAAACAAAGCTAAGGTGATGACACAAGAAGAAACCAAACAGACTACTGTAAGAGAAGCAGAGGTGATGGTTCGTGTCAAACAGTCCAAGGCTAAAGCTAAGGAGTTGGTTCCATGAATCTAAGGAAGAGAGAGCAAGCTGGTGATCAAAAAGAAGACACCCAGTAAGAGAGAAAGCTCACCACAGAGGGAGCTGAAGCCGGTTGCAAGGACAGCCGAGCAAGAGACGTGACAAGTGGTCACGGAGAAGAAACGGAGAAGACGTGATGAGAAACTTCACGCACAAGACCTGAAAGAGGATGAAACGTGAGATAGCTCACGGAGACTTCAAGAAAAACGTGAGAGAAGTCACGGTAAACTTGAAGGTGGAGAAGGAAGCTCACCTGAACGAGGGAGCTTAAAGCTAATTGAAGTGAAAGCCAGGCGGAGATGTGAGGAGAAGGCTGCGGGAAAAGGAAGAAAACCCAAAGTCAAAACCAAGAATCAATAGCCAAGAACGAGTCTATTGAGAAGAAGAAAGAGAAACAACAACATCAAGACCGAACTTCGAACCTATTGCAGCCATTGGTATTGAGATTTGTACAAATGCAAGACGGTATCTTGTTTGACAATATCTTGCAAAAGACGAGAAGGTCACGGAGATTTATAGGCAGATCACTTGGAAGCCTAAATTCGATGTTGAGGGAAGAACAAGCTGGTTGGAGAAGCAAAGATCAAAGCGAATATCAAACCAGAAAGAGGGTGCTCACCCAAGAGTGAAAGGGAGCAAGAAACTGGTTAAAAAGGCAATGATTAAAGCTGAAACCAACAAAGAACAAGAAGAAGAGAAGCTTACCTGAGAGAAAGGGAGCTGAAGAAGGCTGCAAGGACAGCCGAGAAAGAGTGACGACGTAAGGAGAAGCTCACAGAGTGACTTGGAGGTGACATGGAGAAGGCTCACGGAGAAGAGAAAATCCAAGAGTCGTGTTACCTGCAAGAAAAGAGAAAACTTGATCAAACAATTGATCAAAGAGAAACAGAGGGGATGCGAAGAAAATCAGCCAAGAGATGGCAAAGAAATTGGCAAAATCTTAGTTTTGGTGAACAGAAACAAGATCACAAACTCCATTGAAGGAGATGAATCATCTCGAGAGACAGATTTGGAAAACTTGTTTTATTTCTGTTAAGAATAAAGGAAGCGATACAAACAGATTATATACAATTCTTATCTATCCGGTACAAACCGGTTCTATCTTAAACCGAAATCTAATGTGAGTAAACCACACTATCTAATACAAAAGAAAAGCTTACCGAGAGAAAGCGGAGACCAGTTGCAGAAGCGATTGGGAAGATTGTGCAGAGGCAAAGGAGGAGAAAGGAGACATAGATTACACTCCAAGCACCTGCAGAAGAAGAAGAAGAAGAAGAAGCTCGATTAGATAAGAATCGAAGCAAAAGGAAGATTGAGAAGAAAACCCGTCAAAGTGACGGCAATGAAATTTTGAGAAAGAAAAAGCTTGATTGAAAGGGAATCCGAGAAATAGGGAGACAGAGGTGGAAAGCTTACCAGTGATCTGTGTCCATGTCGCAAAAGAATTCGCACAGAAAAGAGGCGAATCGACAAAGGCGAAGAAGAAGGAGCTGTGAGAGTCAAAATCCCTAAATTGATTTGGGGGTTTCAATCAAGGATTCAAGAGGGAGTGTTGAAGGTTGAATTCCTTGATTGAAACCTGCAACAACAAAAGGAAAAGATCAGTGGGAAGAGAAGCAAAGAAGATGACGAAGAAGAAGAAAGAAGAAGAAGAAAAGTTGTCGTGAAAGAAGTGGTCAACGACAAGAAGAAGAGAAAAGTCAACAAAATAAGTTGGACTGTGTGGTTTGTTATATGGGCCATCCGATTTGGTTAAGGCCCAAATAAAGAAGAGTGTGTTTTGTTTAAAACTAGCTAAGCTAAAATTGTGTGTTGTGTTAGTTAATGTCTACCTTAAGTTAGAGTTTAGGAGCTGTTAGAGTTGTTAGAAAGTTGTTATAATAAGTTTGGCTTGTGTAAGAGTCTAGATCCTAGTGGCATGGGTGAAGGCATGGTGCAAGTGTGTGTCAAGTAACAAGTAGTATAAGAATATGTAGGTGTTGTTGTAAGAAACTATCCAAGTTAATACAATGTAGTCTTTAGAGTAAAATGTCTCTTGTTTACACTCTAAGACAAACGACCAAAACATAGTAAGAGAGATGAGAGACAAACCTTTGAATGACAAACAAAGGTTGAATGTTAGAATGTCAACAAAAATGGCCAATTGTCGTTGATGTTCTTCTTTCTTTTACTATATGCGTAATCTCTGCAAAAGCATCACATAGATAAAACCAAAGTTGATTACTTTACAAACTCTAAAGATAAGAGTTTAAACATTAAAGACTCTTAAAAACTCAAAAGGAATCATTTTTTAAGGAAAAGTTTGATGATACTGAGCTAGTGAGCTTTGTCTAGAAACAAGGACAAAGATTTGAAACCCTACGTTGATTTTTATAGATACAAGATCACATCAGGTGGAAGAAGAAAGAAACTTTGAAATCTGATCTGACCCATTATTCACTGTGAGGAAATAAGGAAGAGGATCAAAACTTTCGATCTAGCCATGAGGATGAGCTCAAGCTATGATTTGACACTGACCCATCATGAAATCCAAAGGCCTTTTTTTTTTTTGGGAGAAAACCATATTGGCGAAGAAACCAAGAAAAGTAGATTGATCAGAGGAGAAAAAAAGGGGAAAAAAAGAAGTAAATTAAATAAATTACCTGATGGAGAAATTAGGGAGATGGGAGAGACCTAACACATCGGAAGAAGAGGTGGTGAGATGTAAGAAAATGGAAGAAGAAGAAGGAAGTGGGTCATTTGGTGGGTTCTCAGTGGATAAGAACATTTGATTCTTCCACTGTTACTATTTGCCTTCTCCTCCTCTTCTTCTTTTCCCAAATACTTCTGCATAACACTTTATCTTTATCATCACAAGCCTTATCTTACTCCTACTACAAAAAACACAACATGTTTCTCAGATTTCATTTGAAGACATAGATCTTATTTGTAGTAGAAACATTATTTCATGTGGAAAGAGTCAAGTCACACTTTAGTTAAATTAGGATTAGTAGTGAGTTTTAGGATTATTTTATGTTTATGTGTTTTGATTGATGAAGTGAATGAAAATCACAAAGAAGAAACAATTATTCTCACGCAAAAGACATTTTGATTTTTTTTATTTTTTTGGATTGAGAGCTTATTTTATGTTGAAGGTATCATAAGAAAAAAAAGTGGATAAAGACATATCTATAAGATGAAGAAGCAGCCAAGTTGATTCATAGATTCAAAGTTAAGAAGCACTCACTCTAGTAGGAAGGAATTTAAGACGTCAAAGAGATTGTGTTATAAACTTAAAGATCATAAAACATTAAAAACCAAACTTGCAAGAAAATATGTCAAAACATAAGTAAGATTCTTGATCAGCAGACAAAACACTGCAGAGAGATCTTAAATCTGAAACACTGAAATCGACAACAGATGCGATAACAGACAGACAAACACACAAATCTGGAAAAAAAACTTAAAATCAAGAACTCAAATGATACTATATGTAGAAGCCAAGATCAGAAGAAAGGATGTAGAAAACAGTGATCTTTGCTCGTAAATCTATACATATATATATACACGTACCCATCTCGTAGATTTCAAGATTTGGATCTTGAAATTAAAATAAAAGATCAAGAAGAAGAAAGAAGAAGAAGAACTAAATCCACTAACTATAAAACCAAGAAGAAGAAGAACAAAAACAATAGCAAGAAACGAAACTAAGTTTAGATGATGATATGATACACAAACCTTAGATGATTTTCGTGGCAAAAGAAAAAAATGGCTTCTAAGAGAGAGAGAAAGAAAGCATTGACGAGAAGAAAGAGATAGGTAGAGAGAGAAGGAACCAAGCACTATACAATATAATTTTTGGTGTTCAATATAAGTCCACATACGTATTATCACTAAATCTGAATAAAATAAAGAAAAACAAATGAGTGCAAGAGGAAAAATATGGAAAGTGCCCACACTAACTTCAATTATTATCACACTCCACCATCTTTATTTTATTTTTTTCTATTCTATAGATTTGGTGTAGCTAAAGTTTTTAATTTTTTAATTGCTACATTCTCTTATTCCGATATATGTAAAAATTTTGGTTCCTCTGCTATCAGTTTTCCATTCCATGTCCAAGGAAATTTATTTATAAATCTTTATTCGCCGGACGAGCTCTTCTAAATATTTATATATTTCATGAAATTATAATATCAGATCGTCAATAGAAAGAAAAAAACTTGAGATCTGAGAAAAAATAATATATAAGACTAAGATCTATGTTGACAACAACAAAATAAACAAAAAACTAAGATCTGTGCAATGAAAAAATAAAACTGAGATCCTTAAAATAAAAGGTTATTGGATCAAGAATTTGGAAAGACTGATTTGTTTCACTAGTATATTTTTGTTAGAACTGAAAATAGTGAACTACTTCTAAAATTGAAGGTTATTCAATAAATATTACTCACTCTCTCCCATTTTAATATGTGTTTTGAGTTTTTTTTTCTTGTTTTTTATTAGATGTTTTGCAATTTTTGATGCAAAACTTTAAATTTAATTGGTTGATTGAATTTAAAATAGAACATTAAATGATATTTTTGTAAAGAAAAGTAGATTTATTAATAAACCAAAATTTCTAATAAAATGAGATAGATGGAGTATTAAATATTGAATTTACAAAACTGAATTTAAATACTCCAAATCATCCGGGTTGTTTTTTTTTTCTCCATTACTCGTTTAAACCAAAACAAAATTTCCCAATTATCTCGGAACAAGGCCAACACTTTAAATTTTTAATTAATTTTGGTAATTATGTAAAGTACATCATAATCTTGTGTTATTAGAATAATTTTGAATTATCCTTTTTATTATTTCAATGTTTAACAAGATTTTCCAGTTACAAAATTCGTTTTAAAACATATGAAAACTTATTTTTAAAACTAAAATCAATTCATCCAGAAAAAGAAAAAAAAACATTTAAAGGAATAAGTTATCTACCTAAAAAATCTTATAACGTTAAAGTTCAAATGAAATTTACAAGTGGTGGTGTGTCAAATTAAAAAGAAAATATGAAACTTACAAAGGAGCAATGTATAAGGGGCCCACCGAGCAGACAAGTAAGCGACACGTCGCAATCACGTCAATCTTAAAAACAAAAAAAACTTGGGGCCGTTGTTCCTCCACTCCCTTACTAAATTAATAAGAGAATAATTGTTTTACTATTTTTACTTTTTAACCGAAACAAAATCATTTTGTACGTCCATGAAATCTTATTTACGAAATGCGTACTTACTCACGCGCTTAGATATTTCACCTCACTTACAAACATTTAAGGTTTATTCTTCTTTTTTTTTTGTGGTTATTATTCTCTTACTTTTCTCTACTAAGTTTTTTAATTCTATTTATAAATTGAAACTTGAATAAACTTTAGGATGGAATATATATAAAGTTTTAATTATTTATGTTATCTTCGGGGATTTTGTCTTAACTATATATGAAATGAATAACTTCGAAAAACTAAATAAGCAAGCATGGGGAAAAAGCATGAACACATAAATGTATATACTAAAAAAGTATGACTATGCAAAAGTGGTATATACAAAATAGTTGGTACGTGGATTCGACGTGGACGAAAGAGATGAACCCAAATCGTCTAGTGTCATGCATGCATGCATGCATGTGCACAAATCTTTTAGATTATTTCATCCATACCGTACACGACTTGTGTTCATATAGGTGGAGATTTGAGTCAATGTTTTGATTCGGATTTAGCATATGCTTTGTCAACTGATATTAATTAATGTATGTAATTTTTGTGGTTAGTTCATCTAGTCACGGAGTCTTTTGCTAAAAGATGGATTCATTGAGAGTTGTGTGTTAAAACTTAAAACTTAGAAGACATATTTGTGTTGATTTCAATTCTAGTGCCTACATGGTTTAGATGAACACATCACAATAGCATTAGCATCTGAACTATGAAGTTATATATCGGAGTGTGGAACAAAATTTTGCGACTAATTATCAACAAATTAAAACTAATTTCTACCAAAACCAATTTGTTAAGTATAAAATTGATTTGATTTAACGTTTTGGAACAAAAAAAAACTTACTTTATCGGGGGAAATAAGTATTGATTAACTTAATGGCAAGAAATTATAGTATATTAAAGACTTAAAAAGTCATATATAATATTATGTGTCTCGTGCTTTTAAGTATGATTAAAAAATTAATCTTTTTAATTTTGTTTTGCAAAGGTACCAATAGAGGACCAAAACCAACATTTCGTCTCTTGTGGTATTATTGATTTGCGATCTTCACGCCAATTAAAAGAAAAATACCGAAGTGGGCCCGATTTATATGACATCAACTTAAATGCTAAAATATACTTTAAGAAATTAAAAAAATAATGCACTTCGATTTTCGTTTCTTTTTCACTTTTTGTTTGCCTATGCATTCCAAATTTCCAAATAAGTAACAGTGTCAAGGTCTCAAAGAGAAAGTAAACAACAGATTCAACACTATTTTTTCTTGCAACTAACACTTAAATATTTAGTCACCTAGAGAACTAATTGAGCAAAAAAAATTTGTTTATTTTGAAATACGACTGATGCATTGGATGAACCTACTGATACAAACAAAAAATGATTTTAGATTTCAAAACTAAATGTTATAAAATTTGGATGAACCTAATGATATCTTAATACATCATATGTATAGGGTCGGCCCTTGACACAGTTACATGAGGTAGATAGTAGGCTCTTCTAAATTATTATTTAATTAAAAGATCACATCTTAGAGCATTTCTAATGATAAAAATTTCTCATGGATTTTTATTAATTTTTAATATAAATTTTGATTAATTATAGGTTTAGAACCTCAAAAAAGATTCTAATTTTTTTCTTCCTCCAATGTTAAAACCTCATTATGGTTCTTAAGAAAAAAAAAATATTTTGAAAGTTTATTTATTTTAAGTATAACTTATTTTGTTACAATTTATAAATATATATTTTATAAAACCAAATTATTTTCTATATCATGAAATTTAAAATATATTAATATTTTGTTATGTAAGAAATAATACAATTCAGTATAGTCGGATGGAGTCCTGTAGATCAACAAAGTATCACGGGTTCTTAGTGTCATCTGTTACAATTTTTTTATTTTTTTATTTTTTCTTTAATGAAGAGTAAAAAAGTAATTTCATATCATCTTTTTTTTTCAGAACACGAATCTGCAAACCCTAACCATCGCCGCCATTGATTTTGTTGACGTAATTCGTTGTTTTTATCTTTTTTTTTTTTTGCTGTTTTCATCATAAATATATAGAACCACAATATATCATCCATTATAGTTCGAAAAATATAAGAAAAAACGAGCTGAATTTTTTTTTCCCGGTTTCGCCGAGTGAGACGAGAAAGAGAGAGAAAGAGTTTTGTGGTCGAGAAAAAAACTCGCGAAACAAAAACAAAAATCTAATAGTTTTTACACATCACTCTATCCAATCACAATACTCTACGTCAACTTAAGAACTGATGCTTAAAGTCCTTCAACAAAGATCGGTTCTAAGTTAATTATTCAATTTTGATTTTTTTTTTTTTGTCATAATTGGGTTTAGAACCCCCTTATGAACTCCTTTTGGATATCGTCTTAAGAATTTCTTGTTATATTGTTTAAATTAAAATTATATATCATTATTTTCCTTACACTATATATATATATATATTGCATATGTTGACTAAATTTTGTCTCAATAGATCAAGTTAGATAACAACCTAATATTCAGTATTATTTTGTCGGCGCCTAATTTTATTTTAAAAATACAAAATCTGATATGCTTTTGTTAAAAAAATAAGAGAATTGGAGTTTAAAAATGCACTTATGTAACGCTGTATGTGGACTTTTATAATGTCTGTATTAGAATAAAACAAATATTGGCCTTCGAACCAATTACAAATGTTTTTTTCCGTCAAATATGAATACTTTTAAATGTTCATAGTGTATGTCAAATTTCAACTTGTCATGTTTAAATAAATAAAATCTTTCACGATAATAATAACTTTTTTTCCAAACGGTCAAAATGTTCTCACAAGTTGTAGGAAGTTAGTGGCAGTTCAGATATTAGGACCAATTATGTTTGCCTTTGAGTAGAGTGGACATAATATATATACTCTTTCGATGTAACATAATCTGAAATTTAATTTGTTTGTGCGTAACCATTATTATAAAATCCAAACCAAGAAAGTGATCAAATTCCTAACTTTACAGTAAAACTATGAATTACGAACTAAGCTAGGTAGAAATTATGAGATTAAATTTTCTAAATAGAGCTTTTCGAATAATCATTCTTTGAAAGCTTTTAAAATTAAGGGGACTTGCTGCAATTAAAATTATTTTCTTCTCATTTTCCATAGCTTTAGTTAAAAAATTAATTTCTCGATTAATAAATTCACATTACATAAATAATAAAATAAATTTTATTCAAACTTTAAAGAAACGAAGAACACAACTCAAATTTTGAAAATTGATCTCAAGGAACTTGAAACAAGACTTTTTAACTAATTTAGTTATCGATGTGTGGATCATTTTATTTTTTTTCTAATGTAACGGAAATTAAAAGAATGAATAGCTAGCATAGTTGGTAAATCTTTGCTTATTGACTCCATTACGTCCAAGTTCGCTATTCATATTACCTCCGACCATTTTCTTTATATACATTGTGTATATTTGTAAATAAGCAAACAATGTGTATATATATTGTGTATATTTGTAAATAAGCAAACAATGTGTATATATATTGTGTATATTTTCAGAATGTGTACATACATGTATATCAACTAACAAGTAAAAACAAAAGAAGACATGGAATGAGAAGCATATGATAATTTGAGTAAATGATTTTGAAAAAATGCTCATGCAATATAGCCGTTATGGTTGTACTCATCTCTACGCAAAATATATTTATTTTTCACTAATACATTCTTTCTATTTTATTTAAATAATCTCGTAACAAGAAAAGTAGAAAACAGCTCATCTTCGCAAAAAATGCAACACTTTTTTGGTTTGTTATATGTAAAATCTTTCTCCATCTAATTTTTGACATTGTTTACACTCAATTGAAGATTGGATTCTATGCGTATAATAAAGTTTACATGTTTTCAATCTAAAATAAGGAATTAGTGAGAGAAAAAAAAAAATAAGAATTGCGTATACATAATTTGTGTTATGTTATAAATCATTGTGGATTGTCAAACTCTAATTCTGACCCATCAGACCCATATCTGATGAGACTTAAGACGGTTTATACTTTTCTTATTTCGAATAGAATTTACCTTTTATCTCTTGTATTGATTTCTATATAAAGGTTCTATTGGAACCTCATTATCAATAATACAACACACGAAATTCCCCCATAATTCTCTCTAGTTTACAACACGTTATCAGCACGATAGTCTCTAAAACCCTAGCTAGCAGCCGCCGCATCTAAAATCCTAATCTCGCCGCCGATCACAAAGCAACCGGATCAAAGCAAAGCAAAGATCTTTGAAACCACTCAATCTTACTTACTAGCAGGTTGTGAAAAGATTGATTGAGTGTATTTCTTGAGGAAGATATATGGTTCGTGATTTCCACTTCAAACCGAATCTCTAAGGTAAGTTCTAAAACCCTAGAACATATATAACCATGAAATCAGTAAACCCTAATTAAATTAGGAAATCTCCAAAACCCTAAAAGATTATCTATATTCGGATATATGTTCCGATGCTCGGTTGTTCCGGCTAACCGGAAGTCATGTGTTCAGATGTATGATCTGGCTGTTCCGATAAAAACCCTAATTATATAGCATGTTCGGTTTTTCATGTTTCAATATTAATTGTATGATTGCTGGAGTGTCGCAAGACACGGATATTCTTGTGTGATCTTAACATATATGTATAAACCCTAATTGATCCACATATGATTGTTTGTTTGATTGATAAATTTGATTGCATGATTAATTATCATAAATTAAAATCCGATCAAAGCACATAGATATGTTAAGATCTTGCATGAAAATTCGATCATATAATTTTGCTAGATTATTATCGCTTGAATTTATTTTACATAACCTTGCTATTTTGTTAAATCGGTTGCATGATAATAATTGTCACAAATTAAAATCTGATCAATATATAAATATTTAAGCTGCATGAGAACCTTGCATGATAATTTGAACTTGTATTTTGAGCATGCTAAGTTGCTAGAATATTATCACGTAAATTATTTTACTCCATGCATGAATATTAAAATTTTGTGATACTTAAGAGAATATGATGCATAATTTCAGATGTCGAATATCCAAAACTTGGAATTTGCTGCCCTTACTCTCTCGGGAGATAACTATCTACAATGGGCATTGGATATTAAGATCACTCTAAAGTCTAAAGGACTTGGCGAATGTATCGTTGAGAATAATAATGAGAATGAAAGAAATCGATACATGGCAATTATGATAATTCGCCATCATCTTGCTGAGAGTCTCAAAGATCAATACTTGACAATTGAAAATCCTCTTGACCTTTGGAACGAGTTGAAAACAAGATATGATCACCATAGAACGGTGATGTTACCAAAGGCAATGTATGAATGGAGGAATCTAAGGTTCCGGGATTTTAAATCCGTGGATGAGTATAACTTCGCCCTATTTAAGATTGTCTCTAAATTGAAGTTGTGTGGTGAGAAAATAAATGAAGAAGAGATGCTTGAAAAGACATACTCTACATTCCACACAAGTAACGATTGTTACAACAACAATATCGTGGAAAGGGTTTGAGACATATGCAAGTTTGATCTCTTGTTTATTGCTAATGAGCAAAAACAATGAGTTATTGATGAGAAATAGTGAAATGAGACCTCCCGGATCAACCCTCCCTCAAGCCTTTTACGCTGAAAAAAGAAAGAAACAAACCATGTCCATAAAGAGTTTAATGGCGAGGTAGAGGCCAAGGCCGTGGACGTGGAAGATGGCAAGGAGGACGGGCGCAGCTAATCCCTATGGCCGAGGACAAGGCAGAGGCCGAGGGTATCAACCCAACTTTAATCAAGGCCGTGGAAGAGACTGTGGTAATTTTTCTCAGCCACAAAACTCGGCCAACAAGGATGGATGCCATCGGTGTGGAATGGGGAATCATTGGGCCAAAACATGTAGAACTCCCAAGTATTTGATTGACCTCTATCAAGAGAGTATTAAAGGGAAGAATCCAGAAGCAAATTTGGTCCATCAAGATCATGAAAATGATTTTGATCATGAGCAAGATGATCTAATGCAATATGAGACTTCAGATTGTCTAAAAGAATAAAGTCGATCTCGACATTTAGTTTCTATGTTTGGTTTTGGTGTTTTTATTTGTTTGGATTTATGTTCTTGAATTTATTTGTTATTGCTATTATTTTGGATTTATTTGATTTAATGAAAGGATATTGTTTTAAGTCTCTAAAATATGATTATTGATTTTGAAGAATGAGTGATGACAAGGATATTTTCGTGGTTGATAGTGGATCAAGCCACACGATTCTAAGAGACAAAAAATATTTCATAAATCTCACACTCAAAAGTGCCAATATATGTACCATAGCGGGTATGGCTAATTTAATAGAAGGATATGGTCAAGCAAACTTATTATTACCTAAGGGTACACATCTAGAAATAAGTGATACACTATACTCACCGAGCTCAAAGAGGAGCCTATTGAGTTTTAAAGACATTCGAATGAATGATTTGCATATTGAAACTAAGGGCGAAGGGAATAAAAAATTCCTTATGATATTTGAACTCGCCAATGGCCATAAGAAAATCCTAGAAACCATACCTGCCATATCTACAGGCCTTTATTGTGCTAAGATAAATATGATAGAAGCAAATGCCACGGTAAACAAAGTGTTTTCCGAAAATTTCACTCTATGGCATAACCGCATGCCATCCCGGTTCTAACATGATGGAAAATTGTTATTAAATACAAATGGGCACACATTGAAAGAAAGAAGAGTTATCCCAAAAGAATCTCACGTGTGAAGCATGTTCACTAGGGAAACTCATAAAGCCATCACCAAAAAGTGAATAAGGAAACATTGAATTTTTCGGAAAGAATACAAGGTGACATCTGTGGACCAATTCACCCACCTTGTGGGACGTTTAGATATTTTATGGTACTTATTGATGCATCCACGAGATGGTCACACGTATGTCTATTATCAACTCGAAATTTGGCATTTGCGAGATTACTTGCTCAAATAATTCGTCTAAGAGCACACTTTCCAGATTTTCCTTTAAAGACTATACTTCTAGATAATGCTGGTGAATTCACGTCCCAAGCGTTTAATGATTATTGTATGTCCATGGGGGTAAGTGTAGAACATTCTGTGGCACATGTACATACACAAAATGGATTGGCCGAATCATTTATCAAACGCATTCAACTAATTGCGAGGCCATTACTAATGAGATCAAAACTCCCGGTCTCAGCTTGGGGACATGCAGTTTTACATGCAGCTGAACTAATTCGCATCAGGCCATCTACTGAACACAAATATTCTCCATCACAATTGCTAACGGATCATGAGCCAGACATATCCCATCTTAAGACATTTGGATGTGCCATATATGTACCAATTGCTCCACCACAGAGAAGTAAGATGGGATTTCAAAGGAGGATGGGGATATATGTTGGATATGATTCTCCCACCATAGTTAAGTACCTTGAACCAACCACGGGTGATCTATTTAAGGCCAGGTATGCGGATTGTCACTTTGACGAATCCAACTATCCAACATTAGGAGGAGATAATAACAGACTAGTAAAAGAAATTACATGGAATCAAACATCCTTAACATGGCAAGATCCTCGGACTAAAGAATGTGAAATAGAAGTCCAAAAGATTATACATTTACAAAAGCTAGCTAATCAATTGCCAGATTCATTTGCTGACCCGAAGAGAGTAACAAAGTCATATATACCAGCTGTTAATGCACCAATAAGAATTGATGTCCAAGAGGGACACAATCAAGTTGCTACAGAATCTAAAGCGCGCTTAAAGAGAGGTAGACCATCAGGTTCCAAGGATAAGAACACTCAAAAATCAAAGAAAGGTGCAATGGGAGAATCCGAAGTTATTGGAACCCTAGACATGAATGAACCAAAGGAACCAAACATTGATACTCGGGACGCCGAGCTTCAAGGTCCTAAAGTTCTTGACAATAATGAGATCTCAATAAATTATGTCATGTCTAGAAAATAATAGAATAGAAAGAATGTCGACATTGATGAAATATTTGCATACAAGGTAGCACTTGACATTATGGATATAAGCGAGGATCTAGAACCCACGTCAATATTAGAGTGCACTCAGAGAAAAGATTGGATTAAATGGAAAGAATCTATAAACGTGGAGTTAAATTCATTAAGGAAGAGGAATGTATTTGGTCCTATAATCCGGACACCTCTTGATATTAAACCAGTTGGACACAAATGGGTCTTTGTGAAGAAAAGGAATGAAAATAATGAAATCGTGAGACATAAAGCACGGCTTGTTGCACAAGGATTCACGCAAAGATCAGGAATAGATTATGAGGAGACATACTGCTGGTGGATGCTACAACATTTAGATTCCTAATAAGTCCGGCCATAAGAGAAATTTGGATATCCGGTTAATGGATGTTGTAACCGCATACTTATATGGTCCATTGGATAATGAAATATATATGAAAGTCCCAGGAGGAATTGAGCTCAAAGATAAAGAAAGTTCTCGAGAACAACATTGTATAAAGTTGAACAAAAGTCTTTATGGATTGAAACAATCGGTCGAATGTGGTATAATAGACTAAGTGAATATCTAGTCAAAGAGGCTTATAAGAACAACCCAGTAAATCCGTGTGTATTCATAAAGAAATTTACTAAAGGGTTTGTAATCATCGCGTATGTAGAGCGACTTCGAATATCCTAGGAACCTCTCGAGGAAATTTCCCAAACAGTCGAATATCTAAAGAAATAATTCGAGGTGAAAGATTTAGGAAAAACAAGATTTTGTTTGGGGTTACAACTTGAGTACATGAATAATGGAATCCTTGTGCATCAAATGGCATATACAGAGAAAGTACTCAAGAGATTTAACATGGACCAATCTCACCCATTGTCTAGCCCCATGGTTGTGAGATCCCTTGACTTGGATAAAGATCCATTCGGTCCAAAGAAGGATGATGAAGACGTTCTTGGTCCCGAAGTGCCATATCTAAGTGCCATAGGAGCTTTGATGTATTTGGCGAGCCACACTAGGCCAGATATATGTTTTGCCGTGAATTTATTATCAAGATTTAGTTCATGTCCGACCCAAAGGCACTGGAACGGGATTAAACATATATTTCGTTACCTACAAGGAACGAAAGATTTGGGATTATTTTATACTAACCATAACAAAGATGGTTTAATTGGTTTTGGGGATGCAGGTTACCTCTCGGATCCACACAATGCTAAATCCCAAACGGGATATGTTTTTACTCACGGTGGTACGGCTATATCTTGGCGATCCATGAAGCAAACTCTTGTTGCTACATCGTCCAACCATGCAGAAATCTTGGCGATGCATGAAGCTAGCCGTGAATGTGTTTGGTTGAGATCAATGACTCAACATATTAAAGTGGATTGTGGAATGACCGAAGGAAAGGAGGAACCAAGCATATTGTACGAGGATAATGCAGCATGCATAGCACAACTCGAAGATGGATATATTAAGGAGACAGACGAAACATATTTTGCCAAAATTCTTCTTACGCATGATCTACAAAAGATGGAGAAGTACAAGTTCTACAAGTTCGTTCAAGTGAAAATTCAGCAGATCTATTTACAAAGTCTCTACCAACCTCGACATTCCAGAAGCTAATACATCAGAGTAGAATGCGAAGATTGAAAGACATTCGATGATGTTCGAAGGGGAGTAATGTCGTGTTGTACTTTTTTCCTTATCTCGGTTTTGTCCCAACTGGGTTTTCCGAGAAAGGTTTTAATGAGGCAACATCCAAAGCGTATTACGAGCTCTTAGAGTTATGACATCCAAGGGAGAGTGTTATAAATCATTGTGGATTGTCAAACTCTAGTTCTGGCCCATCAGCCCCATATCCGATGAGACTTAAGACGGTTTATACTTTTCGTATTCCGAATAGAATTTACCTTTTATCTCTTGTATTGATTCCTATATAAAGGTTCTTTGGAACCTCATTATCAATAATACAACACACGAAATTCTCCCATAATTCTCTCTAGTTTACAACATGTTATGATGGTGACTACCTCATATGATTTCAACCATATAAATATAAATATATAGAGAGAAGCATCATGATGTTAACTCATATATATATATATATAATTTATTTTAAAATTCGTTTTCATAACATTATAATAACTTTCATATATTTATCTTTCACCCCTTTCAAACAAGTTTGAACAAAAGAGGGGTCCACTACCTTAGTGGAGTTCTTTATATCCTATGAGAACCTCTCTCTCACCATTTCTTCAAAGCAGCCTCTTTGAGATTCTCAACCTCTTTATTAGAGAGAAATATGAAAAAATCTTGAGGTTGAATGATGTGGAGATTTAGCTTCTTAAGCTCTCAAGCTTAAGTAAATTGCCTGGACTTTGATCTGAAATGCCATGGAATATAGAAGCTCGGAGAAAAATAGTGTTCTTGATCTGAATCTTCATGGAATGTTGTAGAAGCTTGTGCTGTTGTCGAAATACAAACCATTTCCACTGTAAGGACGATGAAGAAGATTAACAGAAGGAGAAACTTGTTGTCCCTTAGAGAGATCTAGAAACTGAGAAGTTGGTTTCGGACTTGTTTGGCCATGTGAAGGCTCTTCTTCTCTTTGGCTCATGACCATCAAATCCTTTCCCATTAGCCGCAACACCGGGTTGCGATTTGAAGGAATAGAAGGCAGAGACTTAGTCAGGATATCCAAATCTTGTGGGATTATGTGTGGTGGACCTGGTGGTGGTGGTGGTTGACTAAATGTTGTATCTTCAAAGTTTTTCTCCTTCCTTTGGCAACAACATGATTGATCATTGTCTCTGAATCTGGAAGGTCCTTTGTCAATGTTGATGATTGTTTCAGGAGCTGCAAAGTTTGAAATGGCTGAAATAGGTGATTCCGATGAATTTCTGTCAGTGAGATCAAGCTGATCTTGTGAAGATTGAACTTGGCTTGTGATAACTGAATTGTTTCCAAGATTTTCAATAACATCAGCTCCCATATCCCAAGGACTTGGTAAGAATGATCCCGGAGGTCCTGGAATAGGAATGGGATCAACTTCCATGAATGAGCTTCCTTGTTCCGTAGTTTCGCAACCAGTTTTCTCATAAATCATGCTTTCAAACTCAGCATCTGCATCATTGGTTTGGTCCAACATATCATCATCTCCTTTGTTATTGCCAGTCTCTTCATAGCTTTCATAACCATTTTCTTCCCCACTTATTGAAGGACTTGAGCTTAGCACATCCTTATCTGTATCCCCACTATCGTCCCAATCATCACAATCTGTCAGTTCACGTTCTTGAGTCATTTCAGACTCCCATTTCCCCGTGTCTTCATCTTCATTCTCTGAGAAATCCAACCGAGGTTTCTTCAACTTCATAACGCCTCTTGCTTCTGATGAAAACACCTTATCCACAGGTACTGAACATCTCAAGGGATTTGCTACAAATGAATCACTTTTAATACTTTTCTTCCTAGACAAAGCCCAGCTCTTTCCAGAGACTTGGCTCTCCCCACAAACTCTCCATGAGTTTTGACTGTTTAAAGGAGAAGAAACTGTCTCGGACAAATCAGTACTCACGTGACTTGGACCTTTTAACACAAGAGTATCTTCTGACAATGAATGCCCATTCTCAGATGGCTGATCACAAATTTCTGTCCCTTTCTTGTTTCCATGCCTTGAAAGATGGCGTTTTGTTAGCATCTGCTCGTTGAAAATTCTACGCTGACCAGGACCTGAAGTTTCTGACCGCTCAAAGTCTCTATCTTCTTCAGAAAATCCTCTTCGATACTCCGGTATCTGTTAGAACAAACTTATGTTACTTAAAAGAATCTAGCAACCAAATCAAGAACGGATAATGTAAAATGCATAAATTACCAGAAAACTATGAGAAGTTAAATAAGAGCATACCTCTGAAGCATTGCCTTTCCGAACAGTGATTTTTCTGCTTCGAGGAACTAGTTTACCATACTTGTAATACTTCTTTTCCCGAATTTTTTTCCTAAAGCTTTTGCTCCATTTACCTTCGCTAGTAGATTTCTTCTCACTAACATCTTCATGCTCTCTTGATGGATCAGAAACTTTCTCTTTAAACTCAGATAAAATCCGCAGTTTTTGGCCCTTAGCATCAATGTAAACAGGTCCAATGCCAGCAGCATCTTCATCAATGTGAACATGCAACACGCTCCGCTTATTTCCTTTGTTGGAAACTTCAGGCTTATTATCAGAGACAACCCGGTTAAAGTAGCTCGAAATCATAGCCCACTTTGTTCCATTTCTTTCATCAAGATCTTCTAATGTGCATGCTTTCGCAAAAGCGTAGATATCAACCATCGTTTTAACTTTCAACCGTGGCTTAATCTTAGGCCTGTTTGGCTTACTAACTGGCTTCTGTCCCGAGTCAACTGACAGACACTGATCGATGTGCGCATTTAAAGTGGTGTTAGAAGCAGACGAGAAGGTTTTGCAGATGGGACAAGTTCTCAAAGCCATGGATTCAGAAGCTGAAAAGAGGCAACTATGATCTTCTTTTGATCCACCATCCACACAAGCTCCAGGTTTCACTATTAACCCACACTTTTTTCTGGGATTCTTGTTAACCATAGCTACCTGTATTTTGGTTTTTGGCCCACTCGCCAACAAACCATTCTCAAAGCTTTGCTTAGTAGTCTCTACCAATATCTTATTGGAGCCAAGTTTCTCTGACTTTCTCTTGTAACCTATGGCTTCGACATGAGTTATATTTGGCTTCTTCAATGAAAAAGCTTCCGGGTGATGGCTTATCACAGAGCCAAGAGGCTGAACCGGTGGCAATGGATCACTTAAGCCATGACTTAAACAAAGTTCTAAACTTGTTGAGGAAAAAGGCCAACTTTTCTTGATGTTCTTGGTCCGGTTACTAAATGCATAGTCTCTGCAAAAACATAACAAAAATCAAATTCTCAATACAACAAGTTGTTAAGAGAAATAGTCGAATTTTATTTCACTCAACAGAGATTACAAATCAATCACAGCTGAAAATCAACAACTATGATCAATCCAATCGAAACTCAAGAACACTCTCTTGATGAATCGCCTAAGGTTGCAGAGAAAGAACTCTAACAAACTTCCCAAAGATCCCATTCATAAAAGGATGAGAAACTATTTTAAAACGAATTACAATATATCTATTTTCAGATACTCTTCTCTTCTTTAGTGACCTCCACCTCAAAGATCCTTACTTACTCTCATTCCATTTCGTCATTTTCTCGCCACGTCATTCCTCTTCTTCTTTCGATATAAGCTCTTAATGGCTTATCAATACCCCGTTCGCTTGACGAAGCTTGTCCTCAAGCTTCGGATGTGAAACCGATGAATCAAGGTTGTCACTTTCTCCCAAGATCGCTCATGATCCGGTAGACCAGTCCATTTGATCAATGCTTCCAAATGACCATCCTTGTCATAACGAGTATCCAACATATGTTCGGTTCAATGACCAGTTCATCTTGGGATGACAATGTAGCTGTAATTTCAGAATGATATGATTCTCGCCCCGTAACCGGTTTTAAGCGAGAGACATGAAAGACATTATGAATCTTTGAGAGTGAAGGCAATTTTAGTCTATAAGCGGCTCCCACACGATCAATCACTTCAAAGGGTCCATAATAACGCAGTGCCAACTTCGACACATACGCCTCGACATCACTTTGCCTATAAGTATGAGCTTCAAAAACACCTTATCCCCAACATTAAACACCAACTCCGTTTTTTATCAGCATTATTTTTCATTCTATCTTGAGCTAGAATAAGATGATTCTTGATCTCGAACCAGCATTGAATCCCTCTCGCTGAGCATTGTCTCCAACTCAAAATTTGTTGTTGAACCCTCCTCAAACTTCAACAAACTTGGAGGAGCTCTCGCCATACACGATATGAAAGGGTGTTGTCCCTAAAGATGTATGATAGTTGGTGTTAAACCAAAGCTCATTCAAACTAAAAAACAGAGCCCACGACTTTGGATGAGAAGAAGAAAAACATCCGAGATAAGTTTCCAAACACCGATTTAATATTTCACCGCCCATCCGTTTGTGGATGGTAAGATGTACTATATTTGAAGTTTTGTCCCGCATTGTTTGAATAACTCCCTCCAGAATGAACTCAAAAATATTTTGTCTCTATCTCAAATAATAAAAGCAGGAAATCCATGGAGCTTAACAACTTCTTGGACAAATTTATCTGCAACATCTTTTTCAGATAAGGATGTTTGAGACCTATGAAATGAGCATACTTACTCAAACGATCCACCACCACCAAAATCACATTAACTCCCCTTGATAATGGCAATCCTTCTATAAAATCCATTGAAAGATCCTCCCAAATCTGTGAAGGAATTGGTAAAGGTGAAGTAAACCTTTGGTGATAGAGTTGAATACTTGTGTTTTTGACAAACACTACACTCACATACATACGAACATCAACATTCATTTTTTTCCAAAAGAAAACTCATTGTATCTGGCAGTGTCTTAAGAACTCCTCGAATGTCCTCCAATTAACTCATCATGATAAACTTGTAATATTGTTGGAATATGTTTTGATTTTCGAGATAACATCACCTCTTTTGGCAACAAGCCCATTCACTATCGTTAATTCCAACGGTGCACTCTGGTTTGATAAAACTTGCTGTTTCAAAGCACTTAACTCATCATCATTGTCAATCTCCTCCAATATATCTTGTAGTTGTAAGCTTGTAGAAAAGCTAAAAACATCGCAGAACTTGTAATCATAGGTTCAAAGAATGATTCCGGATAATCCATCTGCAACTTTATTATCAACCCCAGGCTTGTAAATGATATCAAAATCGTATCCCAACAGTTTAGAAAGCCAACGTTGATAGTCCATTGATACATCCCTCTGTTCAAAAAAAATTTGAGGCTCTTTTGATCAGTATGTACCACAAATTTGCGTCCAATCAAGTAATGCCTCCACTTTTGAATAAGCTAAGACAATGGCCATAAGCTCCCTTTCATAAATGGGTTTGATTTGTTCCTATCCGAGAGACCAGAACTAAAATATGCAATGGGTTGATTACTCTGCATCAATACACCCACTCCATAACCAGACGATCGATTCTACTATAAATGGCTGTAAAGTCTGGTAAAGCCAATACTGCGATCATCATTGCTTCTTTTAGTTGCTCAAAAGCTCCCCCGAGTCTTATTAGTCCATTCGAATCGATCTTTTTTAAGTAACTCTGTTAATGGTCGAAATAGAGCCATATCCTTTTACAAAACGCCTTATAGTAACCAGTTAGTCCCAAAAAACTTCGAAGTTCTTTAACTGTTTTTGGGATCGCCATAATTCATGGCTTTTGTCTTTGCTTGGATCTCAGTAGAACCCCTTCATCGGATATCACATGGCCTAAATATTCTACATGAGTCGCCAAACAGACACTTCTTCTTATTTGCAAACAATTGTTGAACCACAAAGACATTCAACACTTGAGCTAAATGTTTGAATATGTTCCTCCATAGTAGAATCGAAGACCAATATGTCATCGAAGAATACTAACACAAATCTTCCCAAAAATGGTCTGAATAACTCATTCATAAGTGATTGAAACGTTGCAAAGCATTGCTTAGACCAAATGGCATAACCAAAAATTCATAATGGCCATTAGTAGATCGAAATGCGATCTTCTTATATCTCTATCTTCCATGCGTATTTGATGATATCCACTCTTAAATCCAACTTTGAAAACAACTTGGCACCATGCAATTCATCCAACAACTGGTCAATCATAGGTATTGGGAACTTATCTGGGATTGTGATCTTGTTTAGAGCTCTATAATCAACACAAAATCTCCAAATGTTATCTTTTTTCTTGACCAAAAAACAGGACTTGAATAAGGACTTTTACTCGGTCTAATGATACCATCTGTCAACATCTTTGTTACTAATTTCTCCATTTCCTCCTTATATGCATGAGGATACCTATAAGGACGAACATTTATTGGGCCACTCCACCACTAAATTAATTGCATGTTCAAAACCTCGTTTAGGTGGGGGAGTCGGCTCTGCAAAAACATTCAAATGCTACCCAATAATAGTTCCATCGATGCATTAATCTGTTGAATCTCCTCCAATGGTTCAAGATTACTCAATTCCATTGCACATCGTGAATAACGGAGAGTTCTTAAGGAAATTTCGTGTAAAGTAGGATCTCCAATGAGGTTCACAATCGCTCCTCCATGATTGAATGACAGCTCATGAGTCTCCCAATTCATCGCACACTTCCCTAATGTTCTCAACCATCTGACTCCCAAAATGATATCAACATTGCCTAACTCCAATACAATGAAGTCTGCTTGTTGATTGATGTTCTTGAATTGTAAAAAGAACTTTTGGACACTCCAGATCCATGAACTGTAATGCCGGTTCCTAAACGCACTCTCATATTGGTGTTAGTTAATGGTTGCAACTTTGCCTTAGATATGATGGTCGGATCCACAAAGTTGTGTGTGGCACCACTATCTAACATTATGACAACCTTAGTTTTTCCAATTGTTCCCCACATTTTTGTAGTACTTGGCGAGTCAACTCCCAAATAAGACAATATTGACAATTCTACTAATTGTCACACTGCCATTTTCATCTTGAAGGTATCAATCCATTCTTCTTCTAAAATCTCAACTTCCTCCCCATTAATCATCGCCATCACTTGTAAACCCTTCTGTTGACACTTGTGATTTTTAGACCACTTTCCTTTGCATTTATAACACGACCCAGCCTCCTTAATTCCTCAAATTCAGTCTGTGAAATCTTTTTCACCCCAACCGAATTAGTAGATTTCAAGTTTTGGTTCTCTGATTGTCTTTGAGTTGTTTTATCATTCTGCGACCCAAAATACTTATTAGTATCCTCGAATTGTCATGACTAGATGGTCGTGACCACGATCTTGAAGCATTGTAATTAGTGGAAGACTTTAACGGTATATAGGTAGTTCTGCGAGGAGTAAAATGACCAGATCTTCTTCTGTAACTACAAAAAAGCACTATCAGCCATCCTCATTCTGAGTTAAAATGCTCTGTCGATCCGTGGAGCTCTTTTATCTTAATAACCTCTTGCATTTCGGTTTTAATCCCAAGTAGAAAATATGTTCAAGGTTAGCTTCATCGATCCTCAGAATTATCGCAGAAAGTTCCTCAAACTCATTCACATACTCGCAATAGGACTGTTTGTTTCAAACCGAATAATCGTTTCTTTGGATTCTCTTCAAGCTTTTGACTAAATCTACAATCAACGCCGCTAAACCGAGACCAATCTTTAAACTCTTCTCGTTGAATCTCTCGATTAAACCAATTGAGAACCGG
This sequence comes from Cardamine occulta, assembly GCA_028015245.1. NCBI lineage: Eukaryota > Viridiplantae > Streptophyta > Magnoliopsida > Brassicales > Brassicaceae > Cardamine > Cardamine occulta. The sequence goes on along the minus strand of CM051391.1, from coordinate 6,332,180 downwards.
ACCTTGTAAGCTATCGACATCAAATCCAACTTATCCACATCACTATACTTCCCCAAACGAAAGAATCGTTCACTTGTGTAATCCAACCATAAGGACGTAATCCATCACAAGGCGAAGCTCAATTTTCTTCAACATTCCATCTCGATTTTCTAACACATTGTGAATTCCCCGATAACCTAACGTTGTTTCACGAGGATCTACCTGATCGATCATCTATAGGAGTTTCAGATTGTACTGATGTGAAGGACCAGCATCGATCGTCTTCCCCGGACGTTAGCGAATCGATTAGCTTCTATACGAGCTAGGGTATTAGTAATCGAATTCAGATTCAGATCTATCGTTCGATTCTCCGATCCACCTTTTTTTAGCGATCTTCGATTCGCAACACTTCGATTTGACACGTCGTGTTTGATTCCGTTAACCTCTTCCATCCGCCCGTAATATCTCAACTTCAGCTAATTCTTCCACCGATCCTTGTAATTTCGCTCGAATTTTCCATCTCCGCGCCGCTATGAATCGCCACGCCATCGCACCAATTGTTAAGAGAAATAGAATTTTATTTCACTCAACGGAGAGATTACAAATCAATCACAATGAAAATCAACAACTATGATCAATCCAATCGAAACTCAAGAACACTCTCTTGATGAATCGCCTAAGGCAGAGAAAGAACTCTAACAAACTTCCCAAAGATCCCATTCATAAAAGGATGAAACTATTTTAAAAACAATTACAATATATCTATTTTCAGATACTCTTCTCTTCTCTTAATGACCTCCACCCAAAGATCCTTACTTACTCTCATTCCAGCTCGTCATTTTCTGCTGCCACGTCATTCCTCTTCTTCTTCTTGATATAAGCTCTTAATGGCTTATCACAAGTCAACAACCAGACAAAACAAAGGTACAGGCTTTATAAAGAAAAAACTTCTGAGAAAACAAGACACAACAAAGAAAAAGTTTGTTCCTCTGATAATACTGAGCCTCGTTCAGATCAACGCACAAGCTATGGACCAACGGATCAACGAAAAGAGAAATAGATATAAAGAATAGTCAAAACTCAAAACCATTAAACTCAATAATCACAGAAGGTTTAAAAAAAATAAAAAGCATATTGTTTTGAATCTGATCCATTTAGCAAATTGAATGGATGAGAAGAAAATATCTTTCTTTGATCAGACTTATCAAGAAAGCTAAAGATTTTACCTAAAACAATGGTGAAGAAAGAAACTATTGACTTTCTTCTTCATAAAATCCCAACAAAATCGGAGAACAAGAAAAAAAAAACAATTTATGATTACCTGATGGAGAAAGTAGAAAGATGTGATTGACCTAACTCATGAGTAGAGTTGGTCAGATGTAAGAAATTGGAAGAAGAAGATGGATTGTTTGAAGGGCTTTGATCAGTGGATGATAAGAACATTTGATTCTTCCACTGTTACTATTCAACTCACTTTTAACCTTGTCCCTGCTCTTCTGCATAACACCAGATCTTATAACACCAAATCTGTGAGCCTATGAAACCTGAAAATAGTTCAAACAAATATCAATCTAGTCTTTGATTGAAAGAAACTTGAGAAGATCTTTCTAGAAAAAAAAATATTATTTCATGTGAAGAAGAGAAAACAGAGAATAAAATTAAGATTATTGGGTGAGATTTTGAAGTATCAAATCTGATTGGTGTAGCAAATCACAAACAGGAACACAAATTAAAAAGATTGAATTTTTACTCTATAAATTTTTCTCCTTAAGAAAAGCATAAGTTTCCAATCTGATTGGAGTGTTATTTTATGCAAAGAATCACATGAAACTCAAGAAATCACAATAAGATACTTATAGATCAAGAGATAAGAAACCCCACAGAGGAATTTTAACAAACATCTGGTGATCAGATCATTGAGATTTTTTTTCTCCCCAGAAACTATTCACACACAAAAAAAAATCAAAACATTGAAAGAAGATAAGCGCAAAAACATTAAAAGAAACAATTCTAGAGAAGGAATCAGTACTTGTGCATGAAAATAGGAGAAGATTAACAACTGAAACATGAGATTTAAGAAAAAATCTGGGATTTATAAGAAAATTAAGAATCCAAGAAACCAAACCCTTTTTATAATGCATATGAACAGAAAAAAATGGATCATAAAATAACAAAAATTTACAGAGGACTAAATACATATGCAATACCTATTTCGAAGAATACAAGTTTAGTTCATAGAAACTCAACAAAGATTCAAAGAAAAGTAAGAACAAGAAACTGTAAATCTGGTGATACAATATTAAACCAAAGAAGTATAAGAAGAAGTAGAAGAAGAAGAAGAAGAAGAAGAAGAAGAAGAGAGTTGTTCAGAGATTTATGATAAACATTGAAAATAATTATGAGTAAATACACACAAACCTTTAAAGGATTTGATAATTTCAAAAATGGTTTTTCTTGGCAGAAGAAAAGATTTTCTTAGAGAGAGAGAGAGAGATGAACAAGAACCACGCACTAACACATCAAAGTGGTATCAGGTTCCTTAAGTATTTAGTATTTAATAATCAAATTGTTTTGATAAAAATAAGCTAAAGTAAATAAATATGGAAAAAAATAGATAAATAATTTTATTTTAATTATTCCTCGTTGCTGGTCCTTTCGTCTGTCTGTAAATGAGCTGTGTGAATTCCTAAACAGGTTTTGAATTTTTAATGCCGTTTTAAAAAATGCATTGATTATTTTATTTATAATTTTCCACTTCTGAGCCTGAACTGAACGAGACAGTAGAGGCTGCTCCTATTTATTTTATTATTTTATTGTCTTTTAGTAAGTGTTTTTTTTTTTTGGGTTTTAAAAGTAGTGGTTTCTATAATTGTTTATACAGATATGTAATTATTGTCCGGGAGAAATTATTTCCAGGAGAGTTAAATTTCTATTTGTTTGAAACCCAAAATTTATAATATTCGAAATATTTACGTGTTTTTTTTTTTGAACGATGATTCCACCATTTAAAGAACTTTTTGTTTGGATGATGTTTCGACCACTAAAAAATTTTATGAGATTTATCTTAGGATATGGGCTGACTAACGTCAAAAATTCTCTAACATTTGAGACATAACGAGACCATGTGATTGGTCGAAGAATCTGGAATCATGAAGATAAAAGAAAGCTATACGTTGATGATTCTGATTCGGGCCAAAAGATTATATAATCCACGATTCATTCAATATGTTGTTTAGTACTGTGTTTTCTAAGAATGAAAATATGTAGATAACGAACAAAGAATATGGATCCAACTGCTAGAAAGGTTGCTCAAATGAACTTCTCTATCTCAAGCAAAAGATTATAAGATCATCATACCTCTTTCATTATAGAAAATATACAAAATATCAACTACTCCAAGAATTAGTGTAGATTTGATGCATCATGATGATTCTCTTCACTATATATGAGTAAATTTGTGTGGGTTAAATGTCAGAATAAAAGTGTGATTTTTGAAAGATCCATATGTTTGGATGGCTTATGCGATGAATTTTCTTATTATTCTGTTGTGTTCGCAAGAGTATTCTTTACGAAGTTAATGAAAATTAATGCGAGAACGAATGCATGCATTGTCGTATTTGTTTATCATTTTTATCGTTTATCTTGAAAAGAAAACAAACCACCTTCACGGTTGAATTATTTCATCATATTTTATAGCTATATATATAAATATGTGTTGGTTTTATCAAAATATTATTTAATAAAAACCATAAAGAATATAATCTCTTAATTTAAAAGCATGTAGAAGTTTTGCATGATCCATATAGTATATAGGGTCTATGAGATATTTTATAAATTGTTGTCTGTTAATTAAAGGATGTATTAGCAGCCAAATTAATTAATATCGTTATCATCAGAAGATTAGAGAGATTAAGAAAAGAAAAGAAAAGAAAAGAGGAGTGACATTGTGTGTAAAACGTAAGGGATAAACAAATGATGATATTAGTCAAACATCATTTTCCTCGTTAAGTCATATTCCATGCCCTATAGACTTATTGGAGGGCCCATAATTTCATCGCTATACGACACTTTTCTTTTGTAAAGTAATGGATGAGAAATTGATAAGTAATATTGGATTGAAGTAAGAAACAAAAAAAAAGAAAAAAAAGAAAGAAAGAAAGAAGACGAATTATAGCTTCTATAATCGCAATGATAAATCAAAAGAACAGCCTGATTTTAGTTTTGGATTAAGAAGTTCCATCAAATTAGTCTGTTTCAAACTGTTTAACTAAGTACTTCGTCTTTATCAACTTTTCTTTTCTAAAAACTTAATACTTCAAAGTTCTTTAAAATATATTGAAAAACAAACGGTTGTGGGTAAAAAGATTCGTTTTAAATTATAATCAACTATATGGAGTCCATGTTATATGTATGGTTTATAATTTACTAAATTTTTTGTAAGAGTGTCATGTCATCCAAAATTTTCATTTGATAAAATTTAAACATTGTACAGGTAAAATGAAAACCAAACAGCATCAATATGTATGTATATAAATATTGAAAACATATTTCAACATTATTTAAACTTTTGATTTAGAAGATTCGATAGATACAAAATAAGCTTTAATAATATTATGGGGGTGGACTATTATAGAGACCATGTAAATGAAAAAAACAAAGGAGTGTTACTAAAGAGAAAATATGAAATGTCCACATTACGTTAAATTATCAATGGCATGGACACGGTCACACGGTGATGGTGTGGTCTGTCTAACTTTTTATGATGCTTTTATTTAATGTGACGGAACATAAATACATAGTTCCTGACCCAATAAAATAAAATAAATACTAGTTTAATTATAATATATAATATAGTATGTTTCTCCTAGCCTTGAAATATATTTTTCATATTGAAATTATTCTTTTACACCGATATTTTATTTTTTTTAACGGGGAGCACCGATTTTCCGTACGATTTTGTCGATGTGTGTTGGTTGAAAAAAATATGAGTGAACCGAAGTTAACGTTATAAAACAAATCTGATCTTATTTTTGGGTTCGATATGAATTTGACTTTATTTGAAATGGAATTTATTCAATTGTTTCAATTTCATAAAGGTAGTTTGGTGGTCCACCACGATATGTATTGTATTATATTCCAGAATTTTGGATTCAAATTCAAGTAAATGGTATATAGCCTGTTCATAATTGTCAATTTATTCTTCACCAAAAAATAAAATAATTGTCAATTTATTCAAAATAACCAAAATAATTTCGTACAAAAATCACTACAATGATTTGCACGATTATGCGACATTCTCTGATTTAATTTGGATATAATTAATTATTTGATATGCTGATCGTTGATAGCTAAATATAAAGCTTTTTGAAGTTGAGACCAGACCATAACAAGTTACTTGATAATTAAAAAGGCTAATTGATGTTTTTCTTCTACGTTTATAAAAATGTTTGGGAGTACTAAAAATGTATTCTTTAAATAAAAAAGGTACTGTATTAAAGATGTATTTGGAACTAACCAAAATCCTGGCATAATGAAGTTAACGGAAATGCAATTTGTTATTTTTTTGGAATCATCACCAAACCAAATACTTTATAACTCAAATAATGGAAAACGGAGATAATCATTTAGAAAATAAATCTTGTTTGTTTTAATGTTAAGATATATACTAAAAACGAAAAAAAAATGTTTTACATCATCAATCATCACATATTAGCTCTCACAAATTGAGAAACTAAAAAGTGGAACAAGCCTTGGCCATTTTTTACATGGGAAAATTAATGCAACCAAAATAGAACACAAGAAGAAATAAAGAGGAAAACACATAATTCTTTATTGCGTACGTATGCACATGGTTTGACTTATTGATCTCTAAAAATTCAGTGAAAGTTCATTGAAATTTCTTAGAAGAAAATATTGAGATTATTTAAACAATCTTTTCGTTTACCATATCCATCACATGGTTCAAGTCTTTTCAAAGTTTTTGTACTGAATAGAGAAGTTACAAATAAAAATGTTTTATTCGTTTGGATTCGATGAAAGTTTTATTTTCATTATTCGTAGTTCATAAAACGACAATATACTGCAATAAATAGTTATTTAGAATAATACTATCAAACAGATTATTAAGAATTCGAAAATAAACCAGCATTTAAGTCTTAGCTTTATAATGGAAAACCTTCTGATTCAGACGGAGAGTTCGATTCTAGAGATTAAGATACCATCACTATCAGCATAAAGCCACTCTCCATCTCTAATCAAAGTTCCTCCAATATAAACCGCCACATTCTTCTCACCATGACCTTTCTTAGAAGACTTCAATGGGTTAGATCCCAATGCCCTAACCCCAACATCACAATCATTAATCTCATCCACATCTCTAACACATCCATTCACAACAATGCCAACCCAACCGTTGTTCTGAGCTAACTGTCCGAGGTTTCCTCCAACAAGCGCGCATCTCGTGCTTCCACCACCGTCTATAACTAAGACTTTGCCTTCTCCTTTTGTCTCTAGTTGGTTTCTGACGAGGACATTGTCTTCAAAAACCTTGAGGGTCACGATTGGTCCTGAGAAACATCTTCTTTGGCCATAGATCTTGAAGACTGGGTGGAGAGCACGTAGGTCTCCGTTTGATATTAGTTCTGCGTTGCTGTCACACGCTTCTGCGGTCGCAAATGCAGCCATGAGAGGTTGTGTGTGTGTGTGTGTGTCTGCATTTGGAATCAAAAGGGGTTAAAGACTATTCATAAAACAGATTAGAGTAGGGAAGTGAAAGAAGGATGAAACAAACTCATAACATCGATAAGAGTTCTCATTCTCTTCCATATCCATTTAAGATTTGGGAATATCTTATTCATATAAGCTTAAGAGAAGTGTTTCATAAGCCATAACATCGGTAGAAAACGAGAATAAACAGGCAAGCATACAAACAGTGTTAGAGCCAGACTGGGAAGAGGCTAAGACTGAGAGTTGGATCAAATCCTCAGGCTCAAGAAAGCAGAGCAAGACTCAAATCACAAACAGCTTATGAAATGTAATGCCCTAAAAATTCCTAGCAATTGACTGATTTGAATGAATTGATAACTGTTTACTTGACTCTTAAGTCTGACATATGTAAGAACACAAGCTTTGAATATTGTTTTACGAGGATCGAGTCAGGTGCTATAAACAAGCTTTAAGATTTATGTCATGAACTAGATATGTAGATACCTTTACTTCACCAAGAAAACAATGAAATATCAAAAATCAAACAAAAGAAGCTATGTGAGTGAACCTTACAAAATGATTTGTTTCTATTTTTGGCCAAAGAACAACGGTACAAGTTAACTTATACGGCGGAAATATTACTAAAATTTCACAACACAACAAACAAATCCAAAGAAACCTTTCCAGATTCTAAACATAGACTTTTGAGCAAACCCAATTTTACTAAACCTAGAAAAGACATAACCATTTTCTGTTGGATCATTTGTAAGAAAAGAACAAGCAAAGAAGACTTGTTTCAATGGAGTAAAACATCAAATACTTAATCACAACATCAAGATCAAAAGATTTAATCGGGGATTTCAATAACCGAGAGAAAAGTATAACTGTATAATAAAAACAGAAAAGAAAACAAAATTTACCAAAACAGAGAAAGATTAGCCTTTGAGCGTTCTGCAGCTGCTCCAGAGTCTTAAATTTTCAACGACGATACTTACATATGTATATATACAATCGACCCAAGCAGCGAGTGAGGTCAGCTTCTTCGTGTCAGGCTATCCAATTACTGATAAATCATCATTGATACTTGTGCCATTAGAGCCACTTGGTCTCCTATCCTGAACTTGTCGGTGCGGGTATTTTCAACCCGACCCGCTTTTTCTCGGGTCGGGTCATTGACTTTTTTAGTTCACTCATCGGACAGTCAACACAAGTCCGTTGGGTCAATTCAATTCCCAAATATTGTATTTTATTAGCTACAAAATGGGCTTAAATGGGCCGGATGACCCAAATTTGTTCTTCACCGTTTTATGTGGGTCCTACTGTGAGAGGAAAAAAACTGACAAGAAATCAGAGCCGTCGATCGTATGTCCTTTCAAAGTTCGTTTTGCGGGCCCCACTTGGAAAAATATAAATATCTGTATTAAGAAGAAAAAGAAAGGTACACCACGCCACAACCGTGCTTTGGTTTGTCACAAGTGTAAGGTCACAGCCCTGTAACGGGATAATTTGCGGCTCTTAAAAAGGACAATAAAAAAGAAAAAGGGAAATTAAAAAAAAAGCTTAGTCAATGTTTCTTTTTTGACCGGGTTTTTTGGGAAAAACTGACTCACCAATTTCCAATTAAATATTTCAATTTATATTGATTCCATTTTCTTTTAATGTCCCATACAATTAGAATACAAAAGCTTTCCTATGTTATCTAATCCTTAACGCACGTTAAATCATTTGTTTCTTCCTCTTACTTCATTTTCATAGTACAAAAAACCAAAAATGATCAAATATTTAGAGTTTACGAAAATAGAAACGTTAACGTATCTCAAATATTTGTTCAGAATATTTGTCGGAAGTTATTTTTTTCGTTTAATTATTTTTACGGTTTTCTTAAATCCATTATTAGGAGATATATATTTGATTTTATCTACTTTTGAATATAAACTAAGATCGATACATTGTATAATTCTTTTTGTTTTCTTGCTCATATCCAAGCAAGTAATAATTAAGCAACATCTGAAATTTACAATGGCTCCAAGCGTATCTTCTTATATTGAAATTTTGTTTGTTACCTAATATTGAAATTTGGGTTAATACGTTTCATCTGAAAGGCCTTGATTTAAAATCACATCACATGCATGTATGAGAACATGTCAAATTCAAAATAATATAGTTATATGTCTTATCGATTGAAGTGGAAAGATTTGGTTGCTATATAGATCTATGTTGCGTCTCTACCTAGTTTCGTATAGTAGTTTGAACTTCGACTAAACGATGATTTGGTAGGTGAAAACATATTATTATACTTCCGACAAGTAATTAAATCATAGTATCATATAGCTCATATAAAAACATTTAACACAAATCCATTTTAACTTTTGGATGTAAATATTAACAAGCATGTACGACTAACAAGTGACAATTTTCATCTTTATTTAAAAAAAAACAAACAGGTGACAAAAATTCTTGTATATTAATCCACAAACTTGTTTTTCTCTAAGAAGATCAAGCAAACACGAAGCATAAAACAAGCAAAGAAAATAAATTTCAATTGTTTTGCACGATACAATTTTTTACATGAAAAAAATAAACCTTCTTATTTACCTAGTTGTTTGACACAATAGTAAAAGAAAAACACCTTCTGAAAGAATAAAAATTACTACTAACTATTATTTCCGAAAATAGCAAATACGTACTAAGAAACCAATTTTTGTTAATATCATTAACAAAAATAAATTTGGTCACCTTGTATTTTAACACAAACGTTAGATTTATTATTTAATTTATATTTGACAAATATTTTTCCAGAATTCTTGTTTTTTCTTCTCAAAAATGTTCTTTTATATATTTTTGTCTGCGATGACCATATTTGACAAATTTTCACCTTTTTACTGATCTTTCTAGCATAGTTACACACATACATAGACTATAAATAGCTTACAGATTAGATTTTCTGTTCCACAAATTTCTAACCAATGCAACAACCCCTTATAGTAAAAACAACAACCTGTTTTATATGTAACTTTTATTTATTCTTGTCCTTAAAGGATAATCCTGTTTTTTCTTTTCAAACAGTTTTTTTTTTTTTTTTTTTGGGATTTCATATGAATCTAACCTATATAAGACTATGTTCAGTTGTTCACTGTATAAAACCAACATTAAAGTCTTTTCTTAATTTGACATGTGGCAGAATAGAACTTTTGCCAAATAATTTCCCGTTTTAAATAAATTTCATTTCCTATTAATAACCAACCCGCAAAAAATGAATTTGGAAAAGAAAATTAATGTAAAAAGTTGGCAGATAATTCGTTAGAGATCACCTGTGATACACCTCACGGTATGACTTACTTTATCAGCCGATGATCTTATTCTCTAACTTTAATTAATCCACGTGGCGTCTTATTATAGGTTAATTCAATAATGAGAAAAAACGCTTCGTCTATGTAGAACACGAATCACCATCTTCACCATTCTCTGCAAAAACTTTATTCCTTCTTCCGTAGAACAATCAGGAAAAAAATCGTTTCATAATTCTTACTCTCTATCTTTTTTTTGTTTTTTTCTCTCTTTTGAAGATTCCTGTTCTCGTCCTCAATCCTAAAATCTTCTGACTGGTTTAATTTACAAATTCAAAGCATAAGATACACAAAGAAAAATGTGGGAATTTTGTTTCTAGTTTTGACTGTGAGAAAGTTACAAAGATTAGTCTAATTTGACTGTGAAATCTTTGTTTTTTTTTGTTAATAATCAATCATCATTTTGATCCGTGTTAAGGAAAAAAATTATATTTTTCCTTTTTAAGAGAGAGAGAAGGTTTGTAAAGTTTGTATTTTTTCTTTCTTTCTGGGTTTTTTTTGTTAGAGACCCAGAAGAACAGAGAGAAGAAGAAGGAGACGGGAAGAGGACAAATATCTCTGTCTCGGTTTCAAAAAGCTTCATCAGTGATAAATTCGGATCCGGGTTTGTTGGGTTTTCGGTTTTGGTGTTCGGATCAGAGCACAGTTGGATGTTAACGGCGGAACTGACGATTTCCGTTTGCGGCTGCGGCGGCTGTGACGGTTGTTGTGTGTTTTTATTATCTTCTATCAATCAGGTAATTAGTCTCCATCGATTTTGCTTTTCTTTCTTTTTTCATTTCGTGATTTGAGTTTCATACGTTTAAAAAATGTTGTCTTTAACTTAAATTCCGGATTTTTGAATGTAATGGAAAAAAAAAAAAATTATGATTTGCGTAGTCTGGTTTAAACTATAATCAGAGGTTTTTTTTTTTTTTTTTTTTTCTGTTTTCTCGTTTTATCCACCGTAGCTTGATCATTCATCTCCAAATTCCGGAAGCTAAAAAACGTTAGAATCTAAAATCCTATGTTTCAATTTCGTGAGATTCCATGAAAATGGCTTAACGTGTGAAAAAGCAAAGTTCTTGTTCTTCTTCTTACATTTTTTTTATCTCGTCTTGATTAATTATTTTTTTTTTATTTTTGTGTCGACT
>CM051391.1:6195916-6320916 GCA_028015245.1 Cardamine occulta | reverse complement strand
CTGAAATAAAGGTTTAAACTTTTAAAAAACTCTGTAGACCCACTTATATGTATGAGTTTTTAAGCTCACTAGTTCACTGACAACTGTCTCAAATCATCTTTGTGTTTACTTAGCTATAGATTATTATTGTTTTTTAGTACTTTCATTCATTCTTTATGATTTCAGGAGTGTCATCTCAGTTTGATCAGAGACTTAGTCAAATTCTTGGATCCTAAATGGCTGGTTTTGATGAAAACGTTGCTGTAATGGGAGAATGGGTACCTCGTAGTCCTAGTCCCGGTACACTATTCTCCTCAGCGATTGGAGAAGAGAAGAGCTCGAAACGTGTACTCGAAAGAGAGCTATCTTTGAATCATGGTCAAGTCATACTAGAAGAAGACAATACTGGTAACAATAATAACAAGGATTGTTCACAAACCAATGTTTTACGAGGTGGTCTTAGTGAAAGAATTGCTGCTCGAGCTGGTTTTAATGCTCCGAGGTTAAACACTGAGAATATCCGCTCTAACACCGACTTTTCCATCGACTCTAATCTTCGGTCTCCTTGCTTAACCATATCTTCTCCTGGACTGAGCCCTGCAACACTCTTGGAATCTCCTGTTTTCCTTTCTAATCCATTGGTAAGCTACAAGTTGTTTGTTTGCTTTTGATTTTCAATGTTATTATGGAGCTTTATCTGAAATTCTCTATGACCTTGCAGGCTCAACCATCTCCAACTACAGGGAAGTTTTCATTTCTTCCTGGTGTTCATAATGCAATGTCTTCTGATAAAGCGAAAGACGAGTTCTTTGATAACATTGGAGCATCATTCACATTCCATCCTGTTTCAAGATCATCTTCCTCATTCTTCCAAGGCACAACAGATATGATGTCAGTTGATTATGGTAGCTACAACAATAGATCTTTTCATCAATCTACCGCTGCAGAACAAGATGTAAAACCCGGTTCTCAAAACATAGAAAGCTCAAATCTTTACGGGTTTGAAACTGATCCAAGTGGTCAGAACAAGACATCTGATGTCACAACTAACACCGGTCTTGAAACTATGGATCATCACGAGGAAGAAGAAGAGCAAAGACGCGGTGATTTGACTGCTGGTGGTGCGCCTGCAGAGGATGGATATAACTGGCGGAAATATGGACAAAAGTTAGTTAAAGGAAGTGAGTATCCGCGAAGCTATTACAAATGCACAAACCCGAATTGTCAAGTGAAGAAGAAAGTTGAGAGATCAAGGGAAGGTCACATTACAGAGATTATATACAAAGGAGCTCATAATCATTCTAAACCTCCACCTAATCGCCGCTCAGGGATACAAGTTGATGGAACTGAACAAGTTGAACAACAACAACAACAACAGAGAGATTGGGTTAGTTGTAACAACACTCAACAACAAGGTGGAAGCAATGAGAACAATAACGAAGAAGGATCAACAGGATTCGAATATGGAAACCAATCTGGATCGGTTCAAACTCAAACCGGAACTCAATTCGAGTCAAATGATACTGTGGTTGTTGTTGATGCTTCATCAATATTCTCTAATGATGAAGATGAAGATGATAGAGGAACACATGGAAGTGTTTCTTTGGGATACGAAGGTGGAGGAGAAGGAGATGAATCAGAGTCTAAAAGAAGGTTAGTTCTTAGCTATTGAAACACTTTGTGAGAATGTTTTGACTAAAAAGAAAAAACGTTTTTGATTGAATTTCAGGAAACTAGAAGCTTATGCAGCAGAGATGAGTGGAGCAACAAGAGCTATACGTGAACCAAGAGTTGTTGTTCAGACAACAAGTGATGTTGACATTCTTGACGATGGTTATCGTTGGCGTAAATATGGTCAGAAAGTTGTCAAAGGCAATCCAAATCCGAGGTTCTTTATATATTATATGCTTTTTATATGTAAAATTAAATGTTACATTTTTTTTATAAAATTTTAAGATATGTTTTTTGTTTGCAGGAGTTATTATAAATGTACAGCTCCTGGATGTACAGTGAGAAAACATGTAGAGAGAGCTTCTCATGATCTTAAATCCGTTATTACAACTTACGAAGGCAAACACAATCACGACGTTCCCGCCGCACGTAACAGCAGCCACGGAGGAGGAGGAGGAGGCGGTAACGGTAACAGTAATAACGGTGGTGGTGGTTCTGCAGCTGTTTCACACCATTACCAAAACGTACATCACTCAGAACCGCCACGTGGCAGATTTGACAGACAAGTAACGGCGAATAATCATCATCAATCTCCGTTTGGTCGTCCGTTTAGCTTTCGACCACATTTAGGTCCACCTTCTGGTTTCTCGTTTGGTTTGGGTCAAGCCGGTTTGGGTAATCTTTCAATGCCTGGATTAGCTTTTGGTCAAGGGAAATTACCGGTTTTGCCTCATCAGTATTTGAGTCAACCGGTTGGGATGAGTGAAGCTATGATGCAGAGAGGAATGGAGCCAAAGGTTGAACCGGTTTCGGATTCAGGACAATTGGTCTATAACCAGATTATGAGTAGATTACCCCAGATTTGAAAGTTACTCTTTTCTTATGCTTTTTGTTCGGTCCTTATAAAAACTTTTAATTTTCTGTTTCTTTTTCCTTAATTTTATTTGTTTCAAACTTTGGGGAAGGTAAAGAAAAGCTGTTTCTATTTTTCATTCCATTGTTTATATTTTATCGTTATCTGAAGCAAGTGATAAGAAAAAGAGAGTAAAATAGTAAAATTATACGACAATACATAGCTAGATATTAAATAGCAAACATAAACCACTAGTTAGTTTTGTGTTAAAGATGTAACTGCACCAAGATTTGTAGAAAATTGCCAAGTCGTAAAGTATCTTTTCATATGGAGATGTCATTTAGTTGAATGAATCTAGTGACATCAGATACCATGATTGCTAGACGTATTAACATAATGATATCTTATAGTTATACTCCTTATTGAGTGATTAGATTGTTAATTAAAGATTTTTGAATCGGCCCAATTGTCTCAAATTTTACAACGAAATATATCTATTTAGTACCTAATTCTTTAATATATTTTCACTTTAATTATTGCATAAATGAATGAATGATAATGCAATCACGAATAAAAAAAAAGAAAAGTAGATATTTGATCAAATACGAAAATTCCCGAACGATACTTTCCCAATAGACACCATAATACACTTATTTGGTGGTTTATCTTTCCTTTTAAAGTAACTATGTTAAGCACGTACACACGTGCGCATAGGCAATTAGAAGTTGGACATAAGCCCAACTCTAAGGCCTGATAGATGTATGTAACAAGAGACTAATAAAAAACTTCAAACCTTTATAGAAACTTTGTTAAAATATCAAACAAGAGTTTTTCACAGAGAAGCATGCACAAGCTTTTTATTGACTAGTTCAACTTCCTCAGCTTGTTACCGTCTGAGTTATAGATTCTCTCAGAGGCAAAAAAAAAGATTTCTGGAAACAAGAGAAGATCTTTTTCGAACTAGAATCGCTGGAAAGAATCTTTTACATAAACGCAGTTCTTCCACCTCTTCGAGTGTTTCTGTCATACGCAGTGTTGAATTTGTCGACCATCTCGTTCATTGTGCTGTAGATTGAGCCAAACAAAACAAAATCATATCCTTCACAGTTCTTAAGGAATCACTACTTAGCTAAGCATGTTAGATAAGGAACAAACCTGGAACAATTCGTAATTATTGCTAGGTAAGTTATTAGTAATTTGTCGTTGTACTCCTGCGAAAAGGAAAAGGACAGCATAAGTTGAGTTATATTTAGACAATGTTTGAAAAGAATGAAATGCAAATCTTAACTAACTCACCATCAAGAAATTATCTTGAAACCTCTCTGATTCCATGGCAGGCAATCTTCTTAGCAGGCTAGATACTTGTCTCAGAAGTGAGTTTTCACAAGGAATATCACCTAAACAAAAGATTTCACGAGTCATTATCCTTGGCACTAACTGACACAGTTTTAACTATCTTCCAACTAGAATCCTGGACTGGTGACATGAAACCATGAATTTGGGAAAAGAATAGATCAATAGAAGATACCTTTCTGCATTGCAGCAAGATATTGGTAGAGCACTGTGATTCTGCTATTAAGCATCTTGATGGCACTATGTGTGCCAGTAAGATGAGCAGCCACTGCATATCAAACAAGTAATCAGCCTAAATTCAGTGAGACTGAGAACGAGGATTATGATAAGAATAATTGACATAATGCTCACACTGAGTTGCTGCTGAGCCTCCATCAGATGGTTTGAGATGTGCAACATGATCAACCGATATCCGTTCAGCTTCAACTGTCTGTTTACATTAACATCTTAAAAAACCTTAGTCCAGGTACACTTTCATAACATAGATGAATTAATTACATAATCAAACCTAAGCACATACCTCGATAGTGTAGCTAGTATGAGCAAAAATTAGCTGCGGGATTCCATCAATGACATGCAATTCTTCAAGTAATGAAGATCGATCAATGGAAAAAATAGAAAAGTTAGGATCTTAAAAAACAATTTGATCTAATAAAGATGAGGACTTGGTAAAATATCAAGAAACTCTTAAATACAAATCTACCTAAACAAACATGCTACCATAGCAGAAACCATTAATGTGTACAAACAAAACCATGTGTCATTATATATAATCATAGCTCTACTCTTCAAGCGAGTTGATTAAAAAACATACCACTTTCATAAATAGTCACTGGAAGATCTTTCTGAGCGTGATTGATAGCCGGATTAAGAAGTACATAAACAGGAGATTCATTAATATCCATCAACTGTCACAATGAGCAAACACCAAAAAAAAAGAAAAGACTTTTTCAGTACAATGAGGCCAAATCTCAATCACACAAACCACTAAAGAGAGAGCATTGAAAACTCACAGCTTTGTGAATATGCATATCAGATTCCGCAGCATCACTTCCAGAAGAGTACCATCCCAATATGTAGAAATCAGGGAACACCTTCTTATCTAATAAACAAGAAAAAACCCAGAAGAATCAATCAAAGCACGATTCAAATTCTACTGATTGCAGCAATAATTGAGGAGAGAGTGAAGCTTACAGAGCTCTTGCTTCTTCTCGAGGAAGGATCTATCGAGAGTATGATTCAAAGAATCGTATAAAAGCTCGAAACTGTTGAAGATCTCAACAGTACGACCTCTCTGGACACCGATCACACATCCGTAAACCCTAGGGTTTTGCTGGAACACAGGTTCGCCGTTGTTGGAGGCATTCCCGCTAGAGCAGATTGAAGCAGGAGGATTAAGCTGAGTCTTAACCCTAGTGTAGTGATCCGATATGTTGACGATTACTAGAGGATGAAGCTTGAAGGTTAAGCCGCTCGATGACGAAGGAGCCATTGTTGTCTCTCTCCTTCGGTTTCGCTTTTTTTCTTATTTAAATCAATCCAGAGGACCAAAACAAGAAAATAAATTCGGATCACTGGGTCGTAGGGATATCGAACCGGGTTTGTTTTTTGGTTATTGGGTTTTTTTTTTCTATGGGCCGAGAGCTTACAAAATCCATATTAAGGCCTGCATTACATTTTGTCATTAAAAAAAAAAATTTGTGTAACTAATTCTCTAAATTAATAACAAGAAAAACATATATGTACACATTAGCATATATGTTCAAATTAGATTCATATTTTACACTTCTGTTTTCGCTTATTTTGATTTTTGAGTAACAAAATTATCATTTATAAGTATACTGATAAAGAAAGAAATATTTATTTTCATTAAAAAAAAAGTCATTTCTCAAACTACAGAAAAAATTTAAAAATGTTTGTTTTCTCTCACAAAATATAAAAAAAAATGCGTTAGTGGAGCCTAAAAATGCGTGTGGTGAGGATAATATATAAATATTAATAAAATATTAAATACCAATACTAACAAAAAAATATATAACACTTTTTATGAAAGCTGTGGCCAAACCAAAATACAAAAAAAAAAAAAAAAAAAAAAACACCGCCACAAGGCGAGACAACAACAACAATAGATTTGGGATTTGGGAGGTGATGATCAATTCAGGAGGGCGGAGGAAACTATACTCATAAACTCTACGACGTTTGTAACGGGAGGAGTAAAAAAGCTTTGGAAGCATGGCGATGAGAGACCTTGTCTCCGGCGGAGCCGCTTGTGCTGTTCCTGGTTCTTCTTCTTCTTCTAATCCTCTCGGAGCTCTCACCAACGCCCTACTTGGTTCATCTTCCAAAACTCAGGTTAGCTTCGTGATTCATTTTTGATCGAAATCGTCTTCAATTGAAGTCTCCTGATTCATTCTCACCTTTTTTCCTTGGTTCGCTTATCGGTTTGAACTCGAAGTTGAAGTAGATCTCAATCTTCGTGTGGGGGGGGGGGGGGGGTTATTTCCTTGCCTAGTTTTGATTTCCCTTTCCCTAGTTTTAGGGTTTTAGACGTCCTTATATCATTGCATGCGTAATTCGGCTGTGTCAAGTGATGATTTTTATCCGTAATCTTGCTGACAATTTTATGAGCAATTCTGACTATAATCGGTTCTTGATGGGGTTTAAAAATTTGCTGTTAATTTCAAGAAATTTTGATGATTGGTGATTTTGATGTGCAGGAAAGGCTCAAGGAGATACCTAATGCTAACCGTTCAGGTCCTGGGCCACAATTTTACCCTGAAGATCAGCAGCTAAGGACACTTCCTGGTTCTGAGTTAGATCAGCCAATTCTGCAACCTGGTGCTCAGGTTAATGCTGTGCAAATTTTTGATTTTTACAATTGTAGTATTTGACTCTGATGATCTAGTCTTTGTGATGGCTGATGGGGTTTGCCAAATTTTTTCGTTTATATCAGGGGTCAGACTTCTTCCGTGGCTTCCGCTCTGTAGATCAGAATGGTTTGGGTGTGGCTTGGGATGAGGTACAGAATGGTGGACTTATGCCTCCAATGGGACCTCTCTATGAGCCAGTTCAGCCTACATTTGAAGGTTTGTGATTAGATTTTGCATATAGTTTCTCTACCACATTTATTTAATGCCGGATACAAAATGAATAGATATCGTGGTTATGATGTTAAAGAAAAGGTGATATCTTTTTCACCCATTCATCTTCAATAGAGAAGTACATAACAAATTTTTATAGGAAGAACTGTTAACAGTGAAATTGTCAATTAGTAAATATATTATAATGACGTGAAAGAAATAATGTGGTCATTGTTGAAGCAACTTCTTCTTCATGCACTCTTTTTATTTCTCCCGGATGGTGTGTTGGATATTCATTCCTCTTGTCTTAGTTTATCGCAAATGTCAAGTGAGGTGTTCTCTTGTGCTTGCTTGATTTGTTTTTTTTTTCCATTGCTTATTTGTTGCAGGACCCCCACAGAGAGTGTTGTCAAACTTTTTGCATTCATTTGTTGAGAGTAGCCGTGGTGGTATTCCCTTTCGTCCAGCACCTGTTCCAGTGCTGGGATTATCACAAAGTGACAAACAATGCATACGTGATCGTAGTAGCATAATGGCCCGGCATTTTTTTGCCGATAGGGGAGAGGAATTTATCAATGCTCAGGTTCGCTGTTTATCTGATAGTTGTCTGTAGCTGCATCATTGTATTGTAAGGGTGGATCATATATGCGTAATATTTGGGTGTTATATCATTCATGCTCATTACCCTTTTGCAATTAAAGATCAAGCCAATTATATAAAGAAGTGGAATAACAATAAAGTTCAGGTCCACTCTCCTTGATGTTAAATATATATCGAAATGTAACATTGTGGAACGGCAACGAGGTAGCACTGTCACTATCATATATCACAATCATCTGTGGGTCAGGGCTTTTGTTTTACGTGGTAGAACTTCCTGTCTAGTATGGATTTTCTTTAGACCATGCCAGCTGTGTACTATGGTTAAGCCTGTTTATGTTGCCAATGGCCTAATCCTTTCTTCCTTCTCCTTGAATGTTTGTTTGCAGCTGTCGTTGGCTGAATATATTGTTCTATGCTTTTTTTCTAGGTAAACGCATTATTGTCATCGTTAGATATTGACGAGGGGATACAAGCTAGAGGTCATATTCCCGGGAGATTTCAGGAGCTAGATAATTACTGGAATGAGTCTCAAGCAGTTGTGAAACCTGGTTTACATCCTGCTGACAATTGGGCGGCCGAATTTAACCAACATGGGATTGATCATGGTGGTCCTGATTCATGGGTCCAGTCTTTTGAGCAACAACATGGTGTAAATGGGTGGGCCACCGAGTTTGAGCAGGTGGGTTCTAGCATAAACAAGTATATTATAGAAACTTTTTTCTTCAGTTGTTTAAAACTTCTCTTTGACTGTCATATATTCGATAAGCTTTCAAATGAGCATCATAGAAATATCTAGGGCTTTTATTTCTGGTAACATGTAGGGTTTGATTTAGATAGTCTGATAACTTATCATGTTCTTCTGAAAATATTTGGCACCTCAATTTTTTTGTTTTTCTTGAATTTTTCGAAGGGTCAATCCCAGTTGATGTCAAACCAAATGAGAAGTATGGAGATGCAAAATATAGCTGCAATGGAGCAGACTCGGAAGCTTGCCCATACATTGTCTCAGGATGGGAATCCGAAATTTCAGGTTGGTGAAACCTTAACCTACCATTAATAGTTATGTGTTTTGCTTTCAAAGTAAATTCCTTCATTTCTAAACAGCCTTTGATAGAAAAAACAGTCGGTCAGGTTGCTGTAAACTGTAATGTTGGATGATATATCTTTTTTTCTAGGCTGTCAGTTATGGCCACTGCTGAGAACTTTTACTGCACATGAAAAATGTTTTTGTTGGGCTTATGTGTTGGTTTATGTTCTAGAATTTGAAGATCTCTGAAATATATCACAAAGTTTTTCATTTTCATTTAGGGATGTTATGCTTTCCTCTTGACTTCATGTGCTGAGCTTTTTCTCTTGAGACCTATGTAAAAGCTTTGGGCAAAATCTTTTGTGAATGCAGAATTCAAGATTCCTCCAATTTGTTTCAAAGATGAGCCGTGGTGAACTTATTATTGATGACAATCAGGTCAAGCCAGGAACAGCCCCTGGGGAATGGGCTACTGAATATGAACAGCAGTATCTGGGGCCGCCAAGTTGGGCTGATCAATTTGCAAATGATAAAGTATGTACTTGTTTAATAAAGTATGTGTTCACTTTAGGGCCTTACTTGCTACTAATAGCCTGCTAGTGTAATAGATTACTGCTATCGCTTTTTCTTGCATGGTCCTTATATCCACAATTGAAGCTGATGATGATAGATTGAGCTGTTATAGTGGATCTCATATAGTTTTTATTAGCGATGTGTCCGTAGTGATATGGCTTCAGCTTAGATCTTTCATTGCACATTTTTCCGATGGAATGGTTCCATGTACTTCAAAATATGAAGTCCAGACATGGTAGAAAGTATAGTGATGACAAATCGCCTTTATTTTTCTTTTATAAGAAGCATCACCTTGCATCTACTATAAATTTCTAATTTTCTGTGTTGTAGCTTTCACATGGACCAGAGCAGTGGGCTGAGGAGTTTGCTTCTGGGAAAGGACATCAAGAACCAGCTGAGGACCAATGGGTTAATGAGTTTTCGAAGTTGAATGTTGATGACTGGGTAGATGAATTTGCTGAAGGGCCCGTGGGTGAGAGTTCAGCTGATGCATGGGCAAATGCTTATGATGAGTAAGTCTACTGTTCTCTTATTGATCTATTAATAAGTTCTCTTTTTTTTTTTCATTCTGCTTTGTACTTTCACAACTTTTATGAATCAAGTAATTTTATGCCCCCTTTCAATTCCGTTCTGTAGTCCTTGAAGGGGTGGTTATTGGTTAAGTACAGACACAATGGAACTTTTCAACTCATTTGTTAGTTTTATTCTCTGCATTTTTCTGTGGTTTCTTAATGCCTTCTTAGATGAACATTTTGCAACTATGCAGTTCTTTGTTATCACTAACGTCCAGGTTTTATATTTACCATTAATGCTTCAGCTGGTTACTCAAGGGATCACAGATTATAACCTCCTAATTTTTATCGATGAAGTCAAGAACAATGTTTATCCAACATGCATTTTCGACTTTCAAGTCCATCTAACAAAAGTCTCTGCCTCTCTAGGTTTCTGAGCGAGAAAAATGCTGGAAAACAAACTAGTGGTGTCTATGTCTTCTCTGACATGAATCCTTATGTGGGTCACCCTGATCCTATGAAAGAAGGGCAGGAATTGTTTCGCAAAGGACTTCTGAGTGAAGCAGCGCTTGCTCTAGAAGCTGAGGTTATGAAAAACCCTGAGAATGCTGAAGGCTGGAGATTACTTGGGGTCACACACGCAGAGAACGATGATGATCAACAGGTTAGTCAGATTAATTTGCACGAACAATTAATCGTGTTCAACTAATCAAAAAATTTCAAAAAATAAAGATTACTCATTCGTTTTTCAAAAAAAATTGTCATTATGGATGCAGGCAATAGCTGCAATGATGCGTGCACATGACGCTGATCCCACAAATCTAGAAGTGCTCCTTGCACTTGGTGTTAGTCATACCAATGGTCAGTGTCCGCTATCTAGCAATATGTGTTTGTTTTGGTCTGCATACCTTGTTGCTCAAGATGGATTCTCGTGGTCATACTCTTTGGAATAAGATAGGTGATTAGTTAATATCCTGTTCTCTGTTATTACAGAGTTGGAGCAAGCAACTGCTTTGAAATATTTATATGGATGGCTGCAAAATCACCCAAAGTATGGAGCAATTGCACCTCCAGAGCTAGCTAATTCTCTATACCATGCTGATGTAAGTGCCCTTTCTCTTCTAAATTCTCCATAGTTGTATTGAAACTCTAATTCCTTCTCTTTGTATAAACAGATTGCTAGATTATTCAATGAAGCGTCTCAGATGAATCCTGAGGACGCCGATGTGCATATAGTCTTAGGCGTGCTGTACAATCTGTCGAGAGAGTTTGATAGAGCAATTACTTCGTTCCAAACCGCATTACAACTAAAACCAAACGATTATTCTCTGTGGAATAAGCTGGGTGCAACACAAGCCAATAGTGTCCAGAGTGCTGATGCCATATCTGCTTATCAACAGGTACTGTTCTAAGCACTGAAATCAAAACTTCTCAAAAGTTTCATCTTTCTGACTTGTTTCAGACTTGCAGGCTCTAGATTTAAAGCCTAATTATGTTCGTGCTTGGGCAAACATGGGAATCAGTTACGCAAACCAGGTTCGAAATCTTGTTATATCTGATGTTTGATGATTGATTGTTTTAAACAGGAAACTATCTGAAATTTGGTATGCCTATTATGTTTGGAAATGTAACAGGGGATGTACAAAGAATCAATCCCTTATTATGTTCGTGCCCTTGCGATGAACCCTAAAGCTGATAACGCATGGCAATACTTGAGGCTCTCGTTAAGGTATAGTATAAACTCGTGAATACAAAAAAAACAAAAACCACATTTAAACTCGGATTGAAATTGATGAGCTTTGTAAACTGTATGCAGTTGTGCCTCAAGGCAAGACCTGATTGAAGCTTGCGAGTCAAGGAATCTCGATCTCTTGCAGAAAGAATTCCCGCTTTAAGTACAAAAGGAAGTTGCGTCGTTTTTTGTTTGTTTTAGTTTTGTAAATTTAAACTACAGTTTTAAATTAAAAACCTTTGGTCAAAATAAATAATTTTTTTACTGTTCTCCTCGTAATGTTATAGATATACCAATACATAATTTATGTAGAGAGAAAAAAAAAAAGTACTAATAATGCTTCAATTTTACAAGAAGATTTTGTAATAGCTATCAATTTTCCATCTAACTTAATATTGTTGTTTGTAGCATGAACATCGGTCAACTATAACTTAACTAATTTTTAAACCTGTTTAGTTTCTTAGCTTTTAATTAGACTACTACTAAATTACATTAGTAGCCAAGATTATGTCATAACCATGATAAACAAAAAATAAATAAAAACGAATCAAGAATATTGCAAAGAATCGATAAACAAAATGAAAGCGATACATTCCTGATGCATTGAATAATGTATATTGCATAGTAACATTTCTTGGTCCCCGGAGAAAATATACTAGTGATACAGTCATCATTCATGATGCATTGTATAATGTAGACTGTTGTATACAGTAACTTGTTCTTGGTCCCCGGAGAAGAAAAAAACTATTAATAACGTTGACATTGGTTTCAGAATTTAAACGTGAAGCGGCACATTCATGCATTGCATCAAACATTGTTATTCTGAAGATGTGGTCCCCAAATTAGTAGGAATATATATATAGGTCCTAAAAACTCGACTACATAGAAAAAAAAACACAAAATTATTTGTTTTGAATGGAATTTGCTTACTACTAGTCTTTATTTCCTTAATCATGTATATGGATGGACTGATGAGTGATGACTATGCGCTAATTGCTAGTCTTTGTCTTAAAGTATGTATTGGTGGACTAATTACATATTTAAAACGCTATGCGTTGAACCTAATTTACTGCAACGCACTGAAAACTCTGTTGAACACTGCAAAAAACGTGATGATATTTTTAAATTGACATGTTTTAATAGAGACTATCTATCGCCTATAGTGTTTCTATTAAGTGGTGAAGGAACAACAAAAACATTTAAATAAATAAAAAACTAATCATTTAAGCAATAAAAGAGAGTGGAAAAGTTGACAATGAAGAGAATATATATAGCATGGCATTGACATAGATATGTGTATATTCATTTGGTTTTAAATAAGTCATGAATCCAATCGAAATGAGCTCTATATTAGTTAATTATAATGTTTCCTTATAGCTGATTTTGATTCGAGAATGAGATTTTTATGTTTGGAGAAACTTGTTAACACTAGCTACTATCGTTATTAGTAATTTTCTATAGAAATAATGGGTGGAATCTTATGAAATATTATACGGTTTTTTTTTTGATAAATCGCAGGAGTTCTATACCTGTGGTTTATAATTTTTCGGTACTTTAAAATTTAATTTATTGAGAATAATGTTATCGACGAGGGAGACTGGAGACCACCAGAGCCGTTCCTAGAGATTTTAGGACCCTAAGCCAAAAATAATAATACATGATTTGTTAATAGTAATTTTAAGATTAAAATAACTATAATTAATATATTTTCTATATGATTATGATAATGAATTATGAAATTTGTGAATAATATTTTTCTAAGAAAAGAAAAACTATAAAAGGATCATAAAAGAAACTAAATTGATTTTTTTAAATTATGTTTGTAAAAAATAATTAAAATAAATTATTGGTAAAATTTATAAGTAAGAGTAATTAAAGAGAGAATGAAAATAAAAAATATGGCAAATAAAAGAAAATAAATATATATTGGCCGCTAAAATTGATTATAAACAATGAAAGATTTAAAAAACCAATGATAAAGATTTGAAACTGAATGGGGATATACTTTGAGATAACTTTAAAACCATTAGACCACTAAATATTTTGATATTTAGGGCCATAAAATTTTATAAATAAAACAGGACCCTAGGCGAATGTTTAAAAATTTTCTTCTTAGACACGGCCCTGGAGACCACGTACTTGTGTATTTTTGAGCGGACACAAAACCTTAAACTATAAGTTACTGTATTTCTCTAACAAATTTAGAATATATGTTTGGATGAAGCGATATAAAGCATACAAATAAAATGTATATTTTTCATTATTATAGAGACAACTATATAACACTGCATTGACTTTCCGACGTTGGACTTGGAGTAAAGCAACAAAAGAGAAGAACACAATGGACGATATTATATGCACAATTAATAAATTATCGGACCTTAGTTAGTCTCATATTTCTTTATCTTTCTTCACGAGAAGGGAAAAAAAAACAGATTATTAAAATTGAGTTGAAAAAAATAATGGTTAAAGTTCCTATTTTTCTGGGATTCTAGATAGCAGATTCAATCGTATCAAATTTTCCAAAACAAAAAATAAAATAAAAAAAACTCATGAAAATTTTATTTGGGAACTTTTCATTTTTAAAATATATTAAAACGTTAAAACTTACAAAAATATAATATAGAAACACATGAATATTAGATCTATCTATATTCTTACATTTCTTACTAGACATGATTAGATGACAAAGCGAAAAATAATTATATTAACTATAGTCTATACGCGTGTATTTACGGCACTTGCGTCCGCAAAAGCCTTGAAAGCAACATTTGATAAGACTTTAAATACATAACCAACTAAACTATCAACATTTGTTTAATCAACAACGTTTGTAACAACTATGTATGGTGGACTAGTGGTTTAGCACTTTGAGTTGATTTCATTGTGTCCTTAATTCAATCTCTCTTGGGAAAAAGAGGATTACATAGCCACGAAGATTAGGGTCCAAAATCGAACTTCAAGATCATTAAAAAAAACCGTTATAACAACTATTGAAGTAAAACTATTAAAATTTGTTTAAAACGTAAGAATGGTAATATATATACTTGAATAGAATGAACCGACGCATTGGAAGATATTATAAATCTTTCATGTGACATAAGATTCTCTATAGACCTGAGAAGACAGTAGAGCGGTAGAGGTAACAATCATCAAAAGTAAGAATAAGGAAGAAGGGTAGGGGACCATCAATACAAATGTAAATAATATTAACAATAGGGTGCATTTTCATATAAGACGTAGCATAAGCTAACAAGCTTGGCTTTTGAGTGGAAAGAGACGTCCATATATATTACCATATACTATCGCTGAATTGGCTTCTAGTCTCCCGGTCTTGGGCATCGCAACGATATGTCATCGTCCAAAACCTAATTAAGAAAACCTAACTAATTATTACCCTTTTCCTCCTTCTGAGAACTATAGGTTTTCGTTGATACATTCTTCTCTAGAAACTATAGGCTTTCTGTTTTATCACAGTTTTCAGACCAAACTTTCACCAAATTATAACAAACCGATTTCATACAAAACCAATGGGAATTAAGTAGATGTCCCAACAATAGCAAATGGGAGTAGAAAACGATAACTAGTATAGTAGTGTTACAGTATGGTTCTAACCAATTGTTCATCACGTGTTTCGTAGGGTTCCAACTATTTAACATTGCTCTCTAGACATCCCATTCTCACTCTATACCTATAGCTAATGAGAGTACGTACGTAGTACATTGCAATTTTCAATATATGTAAAGTTCTTACATTGTCAACAAAAATCGGTATATAGTATATAACTTAATGTATAATACATATGAATAAACAGAGATGTCGAGATCTTAAAATAGTTATATATGACTATATGTAATTTATAATGGTGAATATTGAAAGAATAATCTACACCAAGGTTGAAGATATGGCCGCAATATGATAGACCAATTATAATGTGTACCCGCTCTATATGTATAACGTTGCCTTCGTGTCTAAATTTCATTTGATGCAAGAACTTGAAACACTATGTCCTACATAGTAGCAGACTATGGCATATATATTCATAGATTAGTCCCATCCCATACATTATAACATTTTTCATCCATATTATTATATTTCGATTCAATTTGGTTAGAAATCAGTTTTAGTTTCCCTTCTCTCCTCTCCGGAAATTAGTTTTACTTTAAAAGACAACCTTTTATATGAAACTAAAATAGTATAAACAGATTTAATAAATATTTTTCAAAAAAAAATCCCAACTTTTAGAATTACACATATATCTATCAGTTCGAAGAACATGGCCTAAATTTCAATTCGAAGAACATGACCAATTTGAAGACTTACAGGTTGTTGTGGTAGACTGTTAGTTATGAAATGGTTTAACCAGATTAGGCTTTGTTAGTGATCATTCTGCATAAAGCTTATCATTATTATTCCCACTTTATATTATTTTAGCAATAACATAAAGTATACGTCATATTTATAATTAAGAAGAGTGGTTATCAAATAAAAGAATACACTAAGAATAGTGTTGTAAAATGTTAGGAATCAGTCGTGGATCTAATCCGGTCCACTACGCCTTTAATTTTTCCCACCTCGGAAAAAACGAATCACTTGACTTTGCTGTGATAGAGAGTATTTTCCTTTTAAATGTTTCTTTGGTACGGTGGGTCACTCTGGTCCTAATCTATTTTTTAATTACATCAAGAATAGTATTTTGTGACCAAATTTTCTTAACAACTAACTTAATAAGTATATAGTTAATGAATTTTGTATTCTATAATCGGATTTTTTTTTATAATAAATCTCACAATTGTAAGGGGACATATAAGCGTCATAGTCTCTAGATCTAGTGAAATTTAGTTTTCGATCTTGATATAATGAAGTTTCTGGACTAAAATTTTCTACCTAGTGATTAAAAACAGTTTTGTATTTGTTTATATATATATATTCTTAACTAGATCTATAATAATTTAAAACCTCTTCGAAATTTTAAAAGATTTCCTTAAAAGTATGATGAATATACACCGTGTAAATAGTAAAAATATAAGGAGATGGCAATACAAAGCAGAAAAATCAGTAGTACAAAGTTTTATATCGTCAGTTTTGTGCTGCCAGCGTTTTTAGATGGTAAGAAATCGTTAAAAATATATTTGCGTTTTATAAGCGGCTTGGCTACTGCTATAATAGCTCGCTAAAGCATAGCTAATTTCATTAGTAAGAAAAAACGATAGCTAAAATTCAACTGTTATCTCTACGATCCACTACAATCGATCGTTAGGTATCAATAATGCATACATATATAGATGTATATGGATGTGTGTGAATTATTATAATAATAAGAAACTCGTTTAGACCAGAGCTTAATTTTCTTGAAAACGATTTTCTCCTATGTTCGTATCAAATTATTACCTTTAGCATACGATGATATATATCATCATTCACTTCACTGAAATTTTACTTGGCGAGATATATATAGTGGAACAATAGTTGATAAAAGCAATTGTGGGGTTTAATAAGATCTTTATGTTAAAAAAAAAGATATTTATGTTAGTTTTAAAAAAAAAAACCTTTATGTTAAATACATATTTTTAAGCGCTTTCTTCAATGAAAAAATATATTAATTTTTTTTTTTATGTTCATTATAGTTTGCTGTGGATAAATCTATGGTCTTGATTGGTAATGCTTATATTAGAGCATTAGCTAGCTGTAAGGTAATACTACATGTCATGCCAAAATCATTAGAAGTTCTCACATAGGGTTATACAATATTTTCTTAGAACAAATTGTTGAAGCAAGTTGGGAATTCGGACCATAGATTAAAAAAAGGACACTGACAACTGTAATAACGGACCACTTCACCCTCTAAACCCTCCACTCGACGGCAAAGGTCCATTTTCTCTATAAAAAAAATCTATGCCAAGCCATGCATTTTACTCTAATTTCGTTTTAGGTACTGATTTGTATCGATGGTTGCGTTTAGGGCTTTCATATATATCCAAACCGAAAAGAAAACTAGAAAATCATTCGGATCACCATACCGATCCTGACCGACCACGGTTTAGAGGATTGATGAATTTCAGTTTGAAACTATATATGTAAATTTAATATAATTTGTAAATTTCCAAAAGAAATTAAAGACAGAGATCTTCGTTCAGTAATTCAACAAAACAAAGTAGATACATTGCATAACACTCTACTTTATTAGTTTCTGCCATAACAAGATAAAAATATTTTGAGTACGTTTCGTTCAGTTTCTGGAATAATTTCACATTTAACCCAAAACAGTTATACTTGTAGTGATGTAGATAAGATCATAAGACGTCTACGAAATCTTTAGTCTACTTATGTTAATAATCTCTCCACTAAAAGCAATATACATAAGAAAGCTAATTCATAATAAAGTAACGAAGATAATGATTGATAAACAAAGACCTAGATTTGTTTCTAGAAGAATAATGATAACCCTTAAATGATATAATAATCAAAAATGAGGAAAAGAATCTAGAGAACAGAGAGACAAAGACATGCATAAAATAAGTTAAATAATTAATGCTACATCCAACGTAAAACGTAACTGCCCATTTCTTTTTTTCTAGTATTAAGGATAGACCACGACGTTTACTCGCTAATTCAATTATGTGGAAGGCTTTTAAAGTGTCTATGTCCACTGTATAAAATTTTGGTAATTTAAAATCTCCCTTAAGAACATTGTGTTAAAACTGCATCCAGTCATTACCACCATACTTAGTTAATCTTATGTAGTTATTTTACGTTTCTTGTGAAATTTTAGGAAAAAAAGTAAACTAAACAAATAAATTATTAAAAAAAAACCCTGTGACATGAATAATTTTTGGGTTCAGGAGTTAACCTCTTTTATTCACTCTCTTTTAATTAACCAATCAAAATTTACCATGTAATATTATCTAAATAAAATAATTAGATTAAATCATTAGTCATCCCTTTAAATCTAACCAATAAGAATAATAAATTAAAATTACAACAAAACAAATAAAATAAATTAAGAAAATTAAATTTACTAATATCTCGAAATCAAAAAATAATATAAATTATTTTACGTTATGTTTCAACCACTCGTTTACCTGTTTTTTTTGGGTTCACTAAGTTGTATCCCTTAAGGTATATTTTTATATGTCTTTCATAATTATTTTCGTAATTTATTATTTATGAAAATATACTCTAATGATACAACTCAACGAACTCAAAAGAAACATCGAAACGAGTGGCCAGAACATAATATAAACTGGTTTAGGTTAAATCGTGATTTCGAGATGCTAGTAGATTTAATTTTCTTAATTTATTTTTATTATTTTTATTTCATTTTTTAAATTGTAATTTTAATTAATTATTTCTGTTAAATATAATTTTACTTGGCATATTCTTACTGATTAGATTTAGAGAGTAACTAATGATTTAATCTAATTATTTTATTTAAATAATATTATATAGTAAATTTTGATTGGTTAATTAAGAATGAGTGAATAAAAGAGATTTACCCCCAAAAATTGTTCCAGTCACGTATCATAATTTACTTGTGAAATCCTCTAGAATTCGTGAAACCGTCAAAAACTCATCGTTACCATTAAAGCTATATAATAATAAGCATTGTAACTGAAACATAAATAAAAATCAATACATGAATCGTCAGAAATAAAATGAAAATCAACACATGTATATTTTCCATTGGCAAAACATAAAAATGAACCATTCATCAATCATGCATGAGTCAATGACTGGTGTATTTAAACAAAATATAAGAGTAATATAATTAACCATTAATTGACAACAAAAATAATCAATATGCCTGAATGTGTGTGTATGTATAGGTGCATTGAGTACAAATACAAAGCCTCATCTAAGCAAGTCCAACACCAAAATCTTTTTTTTTTTTTTTTGTTCTCTCTTTCACAACATCATAGAGTGGAGAGAAGAGATAGAACATTGAAAATGGAATCACCAAGCCTTCCTATGACGGCGAAAGACTGGACCACCAGTCTCCACCGTGTATTCGCTATGAAAGGCGGCGAAGATGACCTCAGCTATGCCAACAATTCCGATAGCCAAGCTTTGGCTATAACCTTAAGCAAACCAATCCTCATCTCCTCTCTTCAATCCATCAAACTCTTCTCTGACCAAACTTCTCCGATCAGAATCACCGACCTCGGCTGTGCCACTGGTTCAAACACTTTTGATTGTGTCGATACGGTGGTCCAGACGTTACGACATCGATACACGGCGTTGTACGGTGGTGGTTCGCCGGAGTTTGAAGCTTTCTTTTGTGATTTGCCTTCTAATGACTTCAATTTGTTGTTCAAGCTGTTGACTGAGAAACAGAGAGTTCATTCGCCGGGAAAATACTTCGCCGGCGGCGTTGCTGGTTCGTTCTATGATCGGCTTTTCCCTAGAGGAACCATTCACGTCGCTGTGAGCTTAAGTGCCCTACACTGGCTCTCTCAGGTCTAATACACTATCATCATTTTCTATTTATTTATCCAGATTAATCAACAAAAGACTATTAAAAAAATTGTTCTATTCAAATGTTAAAAATAAAATATCAACATTTTCTTGATTAGTCTCTCAAAACAAGAATATATACATATCTAAAATGCAAGAGACATATATATATCATAACACCATCGTATATATCAAAACCGCAACTCTAAAATGTGTGCATTGAGAAATATTTGCAGATACCGGAGAAAGTAATGGAGAAAGGATCAAGAACGTGGAACAAAGGGAAAACGTGGATAGAAGGAGGAAAGAAAGAAGTGGTGGAAGCATACGCAGAGCAATCAGAAAAAGATTTGGATGATTTCTTGACTTGTCGAAAAGAAGAAATAGTGAAAGGAGGAGTGTTGTTTGTGTTAATGGGTGGTCGTCCTTCAGGAACAAGTAGTCAATTTGGTGACCAAGATACTCGAGCCAAACATCCTTTCACTGTTACCATGGAACAAGCTTGGCAAGATTTAATAGATGAGGTAAAATCTACATATACATATATCATATCTTTCATGATTACATTATGTAACCGTTCATGATGTTGTCACATTTGTCACAACTACCATGAAAACATGCTTTTCTTTTCCTTGTTTTTTCGCTAATTAAGACTGTACTTTATTTTTTACGTTTTTTTGACACCTTTATTTAAAAAGCCAGAAAACGTTTTATGTTTTTTTTTTTTTGGATAGAATAGTTTGACACCAACTTTCAACTTTTATGTAATTTTTCTTACCACGCAAACTTGGAAAACTCGATAAAAATGTTTTGTGTTTTTTTTTTCTGACTAAGTAAACATTTTATGTTCATTTGGACAAAAGGGTTTGATAGATGAAGAGACAAGAGACAGTTTCAATATTCCGGCGTACATGAGAAGTCCGGAGGAAGTAGCTGCCGGATTTGACCGTTGCGGTGGTTTCAAGTTAGAGAAAATGGAATTCATGAAAGTAATTGAACACTCGGATGAGAAACAAGAAGAGTGGAAGAAAGATCCGGTTTCTTACGGACGTGTCCGTACCAGTTCGGTTCAAGCTGCTATGCGTCCAATGGTCGATGCTTATCTTGGACCTGACTTGTCCCATGAGTTCTTCAAAAGATATGAAAACCGAGTTTCTACAAATCGAGAATTTCTCCATTTAACTTGTTTCTATGGAGTTCTCGTGTTTTCCGCCATCCGAATTTGATGATAATTAATGATGATATATATATATATATTTATATGTATGACCGTAACCGAGGTGTGTGTTTCGTATCCGTCTAAATTGTGGTACGTAGTTTCGATAGATATAATATGTGTGATTTTACCCCAAAAAAAAAAAAAAAAAAAAAAAAAAAGATATAATAATATGTGTGTTGTTTTTAATGAAGAACATGTGTACATGAGGTTGTAGGATTGGTGGGCTTATATATAAACCGGAAAAAAAACTATAGGTATCACAAATTTCATGTGTATTAGAAAAAGAAGAAAAATCATGTGTATTCAAACTTATCGAATACACTAAAATTACTATAAGAACCATATTCTAAAATTTTATTTATGTAACGGATTAAACTAATATAATATCAATATAAATGTTTTTTTACTTATAATTGAAATTACTAATTTATTTTAGAGAAATTTTGGAAAAATGACCTATATATGTTTACAAATTTGGAAAATATCATTTCTCTTTTTAAAAACCAAGGTGCTGTTATTGAATTGAGTTTTTATTTGATTTTAATGTATTTAAAGTTGCAGTTATTCTAAAATTCAATTAGTGGATTTTGATAAAATGACAAGATTCAAACGTGAGTTTTTGAATTTATTACTAATACTTTTTGTATGGATTACCTTGTATTTGAAAATAAAATAATACTACCTAATATTTTTAAAATAGTTATAACAAAATAACATTCATCAAAAATTTTATAAAAAAAAAATTTGTTGGTAACAAACATATTTGTTCAGAAACAAACATTTGTTCAGTTACCCAACATACTCGATTTTCTAATTATTGACCAATTATCTTGTTAATAAGTAGAACATGTAAAATATCCGATTTTGATAAAAAAATTTAAAAATCTAAAAATGCAATCTATATTTCTAACGATACTCAATTTCCACTGGATCAAAAATTTACACTAATAATTATTTTAAATTATAAAATTAAATTTTATTATGATATTGTGAATAAGCAATTAGGAGAGTGTGAGGTGGGATGGAAGATATTAAAAATATTAGGATAAGAGGTGATATTTCATTTATTCATATTTTAGTTAAAATATTACATCAAAATCCATCTTTACTAAAATACAATAAAATTATGTTCATGTTCAATAACGTGTATTTTTAATGTATTTTAAAATATATTAAACAAATATTATATCTAATAACAAAGAATTTTATTATATTTTTTTAAATACACAATTGAATAACATTGGATTTAAAATACATTTAACTTTATTAAAATACAATATTCAATAACCCCCACAAAATTTAATTTGATAAAATATATTTTTTTCATAAAAATATTATCACGAAAACTTAATATTAACTTACATAAAATCTAAGGTTTTAAAAATAAAACCATTTAATTTTTTGGTGTAAAATAAATAATTTACGGAACAAAAGTTTCCCAAACCGAATTAAAACTCGATTTTCCTCATTATTATCCGATGATAAGAGAATGTTACAGAGAATCACTACCTTGAGCATAAGCCCTGGTATAAATTGGTTCGTTTCCTCTTTGAAAATCCATGGAACCAACCTCAAAACATTAAAGCAATCTCATTGTTTCATGATCATAACCGGTTTAAACCGAGACAATCTCATCGTTGCCAAATTCGTCGAAGCATGTTCCAATGCTGGACATCTCCAATATGCTTACTCTGTATTTACCAAGCAGCCATTTCCCAATACTTATCTCCACAACACCATGATTAGAGCTTTGTCTCTCCTCGACGAACCCAATGCGCACTCACTTGCGGTTCACGTTTACAGAAAGTTTTGGACTTTATGTTCTAAGCCTGACACGTTTACTTTCCCGTTTGTGTTGAAGGTCTCTGTTCGTGTCTCTGATGTTTGTTTTGGGAGACAGATTCATAACCAAACGGTGGTTTTCGGATTTGATTCTAGTGTCCATGTTGTTACAGGTTTGATTCAGATGTATTCTTCGTGTGGTGATTTGAGAGATGCACGTAAGGTGTTCGATGAAATGCGTGTGAGGGATGTGACTATTTGGAATGCGTTATTAGCTGGGTATGGAAAAGTGGGTGAGATGGATGAAGCAATGAGTTTGCTGGAGATGATGCCTTGTTGGGTAAGAAATGTGGTTTCTTGGACTTGTGTGATCTCTGGATATGCGAAGAGTGGACGAGCTAGTGAAGCCATTGAAGTGTTTAAGAGAATGCTGTTGGAGAATGTTGAGCCTGATGAAGTTACGCTTTTGGCTGCAATCTCAGCTTGTGCTGATCTTGGTTCACTTGAATTGGGTGAAAGAATATGTAGCTACATTGATCACCGAGGGATGAACAGAGCGGTTTCATTGAGCAACGCACTCATTGATATGTATGCGAAATCAGGGAATATAACAAAAGCATTGGAGGAGTTTGAGAGTGTTAACGAGAGAAATGTTGTTACTTGGACGACTATAATTACTGGGCTAGCTATGCACGGACTTGGAGTTGAAGCATTAGCGATGTTTAACCGTATGGTTAAAGCCGGTGTGAAACCGAACGATGTTACTTTCATTGCAGTCCTTTCAGCTTGTAGCCATGTCGGGTGGATTGATCTTGGAAAATCTTTGTTTAGCTCAATGAGATTGAATTTTGGGATTCAACCGAACATTGAGCATTACGGATGCATGATTGATTTGCTAGGACGAGCAGGTAAACTTCGAGAAGCCGAAGAGGTTATTAAAAGCATGCCTTTTGAGGCTAATGCTGCAATATGGGGATCTCTTCTTGCTGCTTCAAATGTTCATCATGATCTTGAGCTTGGAGAAAGAGCTTTGAATCAGTTGATTAAGTTAGAACCGAATAATAGCGGTAACTATATGCTTTTAGCTAATTTATACTCGAATTTAGGAAGGTGGGACAAGTCGAGGATGATGAGGAAGATGATGAATGGGATTGGTGTGAAGAAACTGGCTGGTGAAAGCTCCATTGAAGTTGAAAACAGAGTATATAAATTCATCTCAGGGGATCTTTCGCATCCTCAGGTCCAAAAGATTCATGAAATTCTACAAGAGATGGATTTGCAGATACATAGGAACGAAATTTAAAGAGGGGGGGGGGGAAGGGTTTAAATTTTGATCAGATAGAGTAAATGAAGGATCAACAATGGCTTCTCTTCTCTAAGACCTGAAACCAGAGGAGCTGTTGGGTAATGGTGGTTAATTTCGGTTTAAGGGCAAAACTGGAAGAGAAATTTGGAGAATCTGCCGAAGAGGAGATAATATTATGGCACGTAGATGAACGGCTGTGATGTGTTTAGTAAAAATAGTAATAGCCCAAACCAAAGCCTCTTTTCTTTTGGAGGGTTTCGAGTTTGGGCTCAGGCTTTGGTTCATATAAAAGCCTTATTCTTTTTATCGCAACTCTTTTGTTTTTGTTTTGTAGACTGTAGTCTAATTAATCCAGTTAAAATTAAGAATATTTATTTATTTTCTTAAAATTTTAAGATGAATAACGAAAAATAAAAATTAGCACGAATGATGTTTGGGAAAATTGAAAATAAAGTTATTGATCCGAAATCTACGGGTCATTTAAAGGTAATACGTGGGTGGGTTGTCTAAAATATGAGCTCATTTAATGTCCAAACCTCAAACTTAACTATATTTAAAATTAAAATCTATTTTCAGACATTGAAATTCTCAAAATACAAATTAAAAATTGAAATTTTTGTTTTTTTTGTCGGACAAAAGATTGCTCAAGAAGGGGAGATATACGCGGAGCGCAGGAAACGACAAGTGGCCACGTGGCTATTACTTGAAGATTTGGTTTTGTTAGTTCATGCTACTTTCGCGGCAAGAGATTATGAGCTTACAAAATTTTATACACATTTTTCTCTCAGATATAACAATACTTGGAAGTTGAAACAATACGGAGTTAAATCCAATTTATAATACAACAGAATTACAAAGACAAACCAGTAGGCTATAAAGGTGTTATTTAACTAAATATTTTGAATGATTTAAGTTTTAATAACTTTTGAAATGATTTTGACATGATTTTTTGTGAATTTTGAAAAATTGTTATGATCTGTTATTAAAGATCTATATTTCACATAAAACGAATGCTAAAAATACTTCTAATAAATAATAATAGTTAATCTCAAAGTTTATTTTTAAATCACTAATTTAATACCATTGGATTTTAAGAAATATTTTCAAATATTATAACGAATAGTACTAGCTAGATTTTGAAGTTCTTAAAAAGAAAAATCATAATGTAATAATATACGATTTGTTATCGTGAGGTAAATTATTCTAAAGTTCGATTGAATACACTTCCCTACATGTCGTGATGGATTTTGTTTTCAGATATAATATTTTATTATTTCCAAACATCGAAAGTCTAGAAATATATCTCCGTGCCAGGGAAAAGAATAATTATTAGATCTTCAATTCACTCAAGAAAAATGATGCATGTGATACATTAAAATCCAACAAAATATCAGATTGTACAAAACGAGTTGATTCATTAAGATTATGTGCGATACTCCACTGTTTTATCGATGACCTTTGTTTATATATTTAATTTTTGAAAATTACCTTTTGTTTATTTATCATCATCAGATAGTCAATATTATTAGTATTTGAAAAATGAAATCATGTTTCTTTTGGTTGATAAAGGAAATCATGTTGAAACAATATTATATCCAAACAAAGAAAAACAGTTTAATATCCTATTTATCGACACAAAATATGTGACGCATAGACTTTTTCTACAGCGACCCATCGACATGTACATCTATTTGGTGACACTATTTGCATCACTAATTTGCTAATTTCTTACGATGGAAATATTCCCCGCATCGATCATTATTGTTATCGTGTATTTTATAAATGGTTTGTATCATTGTTTTTAAATTTGTCCGAATGCATGTACTGCCACTGGTAAATAGTGTATATGAAGAGACTCATAAAATATTTTCAAATTAATAGTAATGAAATTTTCAGGTGATTTTTTTTATAGCTCATGATAACTACTAAATATCATGTACATGCGTGTGGGACTAAAAGCAACTTTTTCCAGCCTCTCTTTATCAAGACACAATTATATGGAAACAAACGAAACCATAAAGATTATATAATTCCATCCAATAATTAAGAATGTGATTTTTTTTTCCAACAGTTTTTGGTTGTTGAATAATAAGATTATCGTGTATATATATATATATACACATAGAAGTGGATGTTGTCGTCAAGTTATGATACTGAAGCTGTAAAGTATTTAACTTTTGATGATTTAAGCTGTAAAGGGAAGAACAGTCCAATAATTAGCTTGCTTCACTTATATCCCCATATAATTAGTTTAACATAGTTAATTTTTATAATGGGTTTGATTAGTTTAACATATAGTATTGTATGTAACGCCTATATTTTTGGTATATATTGACAAATAACATGAACTATATGTAGTAACTTTGTAAAAGAAAAAGATTTCATCATAATAAGTACTTAATTACCACACTATCTTAAAATGATTTTGAGAAAAATGGCATGGAAATGTAACCATGATTAACTGATTTTTGTTATCTAACATTACAGGTCGAAATCATATTAATCTCTCGAAGTTTTGAAACCAGTACCTGAAAATAATTTTACAGCTAAATGTGATTGATGGAATCGGTTTGTGACTGGCTTTGTAGATATCAACACAACATTGAGTTTATGCTATTATAACAAATTGATTAGTTAAACTATTTTTTCTCTGTTTGGAGTGCCGTTTGCAGTATGAGCTGTGGTCCAAAACTCATCAAATAACCATAATTGTTTCAGTAGTGTGGACACATAATCACTAAATAATAATAGTGGATTCTCATTATTAAAATATTTATTCCATTTTTATAACACTATCACTTAACAATATATGGATTTGCTTCATGCAACAGATCCATAATGATTCAAAGTCCAGAGTACATCTATGGATCGTTAAAATCTAAAGCATGTATCATGTTAATTAGTACCGTAATGCGCTTACTATCGAGTTTCTTCTATATATTGATTACTTTTAATTAACAAGTTTGCTTGTTCTAAAAGCCCCACATGTTATTTTTAAATTTTAATTTGATTAGAATAGCGGGGGAAATAGTTTAATTGTTAGTGAAGGATTTAGTAATAAGTTTTGAGAGCAAAATGCAAATCTTAAGTTGGGGTAAATTGCTCATTTATTTCCTCAAATGTTTGAAATTGGAAGATTTATTCTCCAACTATTATGTGTGCAAAATAAATATCTAAATTTAATTTAACTTTGCAAAATTAGATCTCGCTAGTATCCACGTTTATAGCAAGTAAAGATTGTTAATTCTAATTTTTAGAAGTCTATAAATTATCTTTTTCATCGTGACATTTTTCCAAATTAAATTCCCCTTAAGTGATTTTTCTCCAAATAATAAGCACCGTGTTCTTGATTTTGAGCAGAAAACAAACAACAAAGAATGGCAAAAACTATGACTCTTCTCTATTGTATTAGTCAACATCTCTGGATATATAAAAACAGAAGGAGAATTACTATTAACTATATGTATGATGACAAGAAATATTATTAAGCTCTCTAAGAATGCTGTAGATTTAAGGGAACCACTATGACTTACACAATAAACAATAAACATCTATGTGAGCATAAAAGACTTAAGATCTGAAATACCAAGACGCAAACTGACATGTATCCTAGTTTTATAGGAACTCAAGAGAGCGATTCTCTAAGTAAACAAATAAACTTACTGCAAGTGATCTTGCGCTAAGCCAAAAATACTAAATCAAAAACTATTATACCAAAAAACAAGCTATAGTGAGGTCTATTAGACATAACTTTTGTTAGAAACACTAAACCAAAACTATTATCCATTTATAGATTTCATGTATATATATGTACTCATAGCCAACCTTAATTATTTGACGAAAATAACTCTGATTTTAGGTATAACAACACCATGATTAGAGCTTTGTCACTCCTCAGACAAACCCAATGCGCATTCACTTACGTTTGCAGAAAGTTTTGGATTTTATGTTCTAAGCCTGACACGTTTATACAAAAATTTCTGTAAACTTTAACCCGCAAGTGAGTCCGCATTGAGTTCGTTGAGAAGAGACAAAACTCTAATCATGGTGTTTCTATACCCAAAACCAGTGTTATTTGTTGTCATATAATTAAGGTTGGCTATGAGTACATATATACGTGAAATCTATAAATGAATAATAGTTTTTGGTTTAGTGTTTTTAACAAAAGCTATGTCTAATAGACCTCACTATAACTTGCTTTTGGTTTAGTGTTTTTAACAAAAACTATGTCTAATAGTTATCGCAAGATCACTTGCAGTAAGTTTAGTTGTTTACTTAGAGAATCACCCTCTTGCGTTCCCATAAAACTAGGATGTTATTTGGTAAATCTCCGATGTCTTTCTCTATTGATTGGAATGAGTTATATACAAGCTTACATGATTGATGTGCAAGTAATATATATGTATACATGGTAAATGAATATTACGTATTCCCTTGTCGATCTTATCATAGGATACATGTCAGTTTAGGTCTTGGTATTTCACATCATAAATCTTTTATGCTCACATAGTTGTTTCTTGTTTATTGTGTATGTCACAATGATTTCCTTAAATCTGCAGCATTCTTAGATAACTTAATAATATTTCTAGTCAAACCTATAGGTAACAGTAATTCTTCTTCTGGTTTTACAAATCCAGAGATGCAGACTAATATAGAGAAGAGTCTTAGTTATGGTCATGCTTTGTTCTTTATTTTCTGTTCAAAATCAAGAACATGGTGCCTATTGTTTGAAGAACAATCACTTTTCTTTTTGGTCACTCAGGAGAACAATCATTTAAAGGATTTTAATTTGGAAAAAAATCATGATAGAGAAGAGGATATATCGATTTCTAAAAATTAGAATTAACGATATTTGGTTACTATTAACGTTGACTTTAGTATGCTCTAATTTTGCAAAGTGAAGTTAAATTTAGAGATTTATTTTACATACATAATAGTTAGAAAATAAATCTACTTATTTCAAATACTTAGAGAAATTAAATTAGCAATTTCCCCTTTAAGTTCGACGATTTGTGTCACATGAACGTCACTTTAGACCCTGAAATTGAGGTGGTCAAAATATTCATGTGTATTTTTGTTTTAAAATTATTTGTGATTAATACTGTAAAAAATATTGTTTCCATTTGCACGGAACAGTCGCCGAAAGTCAGACTTTGATTCTGTATTTTCCTTTATATATATATATATATATATATATATATTTTAAACACACACAAAAAACTATTCTAACCATTCAGTAAAATAGTTTTAGCTACCTATTGTAAATTTTCTATAGTGGATGTAAGATTCGTGAACTAGAAATCCGATTGGAAAAATACAGAATTAAATTAAAGAAAGGATTAAACCTAAGAAAAACAAAAAATGTTTTGGCGGTGTTCTTTGCACTTTTTATTTTCTTCTTTTATCTAGTTTTTTTTTTCTTTTTTTTTTCGATTGTTACAGAAAAAAAAACAGACTGCTTTTTTCATTGTATTTGTATGATCTTTTATGTAATATGCTCAATGCTTTGTTCCTACTTTCCTTTGTTCTGTTTACTTTGGAAAAAGTAGTTGAATGTGTTGAGAAAAATCATATGCTCTGTTCCTGCGGTTTTCAGTTAATGGCTACTCCAACCTTGTTTTTGAAGCAAGATATTATAAGTTTTGATTAACTTTTGCTATATGCAAATTTAATTGAATATTTTATGTTGTTGATGAATAATTTGGATAGTTGCCTAATGTTACACATTTAGGCAAAAATGTAAGATTTGATTTTGATGTTTGTCTAAAAAATACAAAGTAAAAATCTATTACAAAGTAAAAAAAATAAAAATTTCTAAATATGAAGTTTTAAATAGAAATCTCCATTTTGAAGCGAAAATGAAAGTGTGTTGAAAATGATTTTACGCTGAAATAGAGTTTGGAGGTAGAAATGTCATTTCCAACCCGCTTCCATCGATATTTCCAAAATAGATATCTCCATTTGTTACTTTATATTCAGAGATTTTCATTTTAACTCCATTTTGGAGTTGAATTTTTTATTTGTATATACATCCCTTATATTTATTGGTTATTCTCAAATAAAGAAAGTTATAAATACTTAGATTGTTTATAAATTATAAATACATGTATATGGTATAAATGTACATTTTATTTTTGATAATTTGTGGGGAAAAAATGAGAGATTTTGAACTAAATAAATATATATTTTCTGTGTTTTATTTATTGAATGTAATGTAATTTTCTTTAATAGTAAATTTAAAATTTTATTATTATTGTAATTTGTTACTTATTTCTTAACTTAAAATAAATGGGTATAATTTGTAACTTTAGAAAATATAAAATTTTAATAAAATTAGTAATTAAATAAAAAGAGAATATATTTTAGAATATTCTTTTTTAGAGTAACAAATGGAGTAATCAATTTGTTACGTACTTATGGCTTTCTCATATCACAACGACGTCGATAAAATCTATCCATTGCCTCTCTTCCTACGTCGATATCGCTGGTATACACCATCAATATTCTCAAAGTCACTGCTCTTTTTTACAAAAATATGAGTGAAATAAAAACATGTTTTCTTTGAAGTCTAGGAATAGCATCAACACAGATCTCATCAATAGGAAGTTATATATTACCTTTGCTGATATGACGACACAATAGTTGTTCGAGTTCTCTAGTTTGTTAATTACTCGTCCGATGTATTATTGTTGAAAAAAAGTTTCTCTAGTTTCAAATAAATAAAAATAACTAAAAGAAAACGGGAAAAACATAAATTAAGTAGGGGTTTAAATTTTGTTTTTCTCTACTTCCAAGATTAAGTAGTGATTTTCATACACATTTATTTTCATCTCTCTTTTTATCTCTTTTTCTTGCATGTGAAGAACGTCAAAACCCTTTTTTCTCTCACACTTAGTCTTTGAGTTAAAGAGTAGTTTCTTTCATTTTCGATCCAAAACCATGAAGACTCGATCGTCATCATCTGATGCAAGTGGCAAATTAATGTGGAAATTATCACATCGCCATCATCTAAATGCTAAGGCAAAAGCCTCCAATATATGCCCGATAAAGTTGATCGGATAAGCAAACTGCCCAAACAATCTATTGCATTTGTGTATGATTCTCTTGAGACTGTCCATGGAAGAATTTGTAAGGACAAGTGTTCTCTCCAACCGATGGTAGTATTTGTGGAATCAGATACCTCATCTCGTCTTGGACATTAGAGAGATCATCAAAACAACAACTAAAAAACTCACGCACAAAGATTTTACTCGCATAGCTAACTTGATGATCAATGTATGCTGAGCAAAACAACTATGCATAAGTTTGGTGGGGTTACTAATGATCTCTCATGTTCATTTTGAAATGAAGGCTCCTTTTCCACAAATCCCCCCATTGTTTAGATAGAACACTTGCCCTCACAGTTTCATCGTGTACAGTTTCTAAAGGATCATATGCAATACATCATTTGAAAGTTTGTTTATCCGATCAATGTTATTGACCGGATATTAGAGCCTTTTGACTCTAGCATCAGACGATGGGGATGGTGTGTCCACATAAATTTACCTTTTGCATCATATGATGATGAAGATCTAGTTTTCATAGTTACTAGATCGGAGAGGACAGAAGATGTTCTTTGCATTGGAGACTAATAAAGCGAGAGAAAAGAG
The DNA here is from genome assembly GCA_028015245.1 of Cardamine occulta. Lineage (NCBI taxonomy): Eukaryota > Viridiplantae > Streptophyta > Magnoliopsida > Brassicales > Brassicaceae > Cardamine > Cardamine occulta. The sequence continues at coordinate 6,289,126 of CM051391.1, read as the reverse complement.
ATTTGATGTTCTACATGAAGGAGATAGAGGAAATCTAAAAGTATATGGGAGACGGAAAGTTAAAACACATAGTAATTTTTCATTTTAATTTAATAATTTTATTTACTAAAAAATATAGGAGGAAAAAGTTTAACAAGAATGAAAAACCTTTAAAAAATTAATGTTGGGATCGAAAAATAAATTCAATTTCAAGTGAACGAGATGGAAATAAAATCCCCTAAAAAGAGGTATATTTCATATCTAATATAAAATTATTAATGTTGGAAGAATTTTTGTTTGTTTGAGTAACTAGAGTTTATATCAAAGATTTTAAAAATTATTAAGTGGGAGGAGGGGTAACAAAGTTGTGATTTTTTAAACAGTGAAAAGATGAGTGTTTTGAAAACCAAAACCTAGTTTACAAAATTTATGTCATAATTTAATTAAATTAGAGCTTTTTGAGTCAAAATTCAAACCACGATTTAAATTCAGTTTTTTACTTTTCAATTGTTTGCTATTTATAATAGTTATAATGAAAAAAATATTTATTTATTTAAATTAGTTATAAATTTTGATATAAGCTCTTATTATTTATTTGTATAAGGTTAAATAATAAATATGTTGTTAGTTCAACCAGTCATCCAGTGATGAAGACAAATCGATATTCGGTCTAGTTTTCAAGTCATTTCTCATACTTTAAAATGCATGGATATGGATAGAGTAGATAAAATCATCATTTTATCAGCCAAATCCACACTGTTGACCTTCAATCCGAGGCGCATGTCAGATCTATAATCCCAAATAATTGACAACATTTAGTTTATGTAACTCTAAAATCTTCATGGATCAAATCACAAATAGCTAACAACATAAGAAAATTAAACCTAAAATTTAATATTATATTGCAATGGTGGGTTTACAATTGCAACTTGAGATTTCGGGAAGGATATTGTAGATTGTAGAGTTGTCGAGTCCTTTGGTAGATGACCTCCAGGCCTAAGAACTTGGTTGTAGCGACTTAAGGTGGCGGCTACATGAATGTAGTGGTTGATGGTAAGTCTACCCTCTTCAAAAAAAGGCTAGCCGCACCAATCAAAGCGATCGAGTAGGTATTAGTCTGGGAGTCTACACAGTCCTCCATTCTCTCACACGAAGTCACAATTCAGAGCCAAGGCAAAGAGATGTATCAAAACTTCTTAACTAACCAACTCCTTGACTTTAGATATCTAACTCGATCACCCAACCAGAAGCAACATTTCTCAAGCTAGCCACGAGGAATCATCCTAGTAAGAGCTAGCAAACCCATAGTAGAGATCTCTTGATTTAGGCTGAGACTAAGGGCCACGATTTAGGCTTTTGCTAAATCAATTTATGTATTCATAAAATATATGTCATTCATAGAATGAGGGTGTCATTTTCTTAAGTACATATCAAATACAATATTTGAATATAGATCCTATAAACCCAGTTTGATATTTGTTTCGGAACATCAAAATTTTCATTGAGATATGTCTATAAGCTATTTTATTAAATGAGAAAATTTATGGGAGCTTTATCAAAATAAGCCAAACTAAAAAAAATAAGTTGAAAAGACTACCTCTCATTAAAAAAAAACCTGTGAACTAGACCACTTTTTAGAATAATGATCATTTATCCAACAAAAATTATTAAAATAATTTATTTACTTATTCATCTAAAATTTATTAAAAACAATAAAATGTTATAATTCACTTTCCAATTCTGCCTTCTATTTTTAAAATAAAAACAACAAATGCTATTATTTATTCTCTTCGAAAAAACAACTAAATAGTAAAAGAAAAAAAATTATTTAAAGAAACACTAATATTTTGTTTTATATAACTCATTTTTACTAGCTTTTTTTTTTCAATTTCCTTTTTTTCTCGCTTATTGAGACGTTGATAAATCATATCCACTGCTGCTCCTCTATTCTCATATCTCATTGATTCCTTTCGAATCGAAACTAATCAATTTATAATTCTTCTCAAGTAGAAACCGTTAGTACTTACTTTATGTTGCCAAAAGCAAATTAAAATTTTGAAACTTTATTGCTCTTTGATTTTACATATATGTACTGGTAAAAAGGTGATAAAAGCTCAACATTGAAGCTTAATAATATATATATAATTTGGAAGAGTATGTTTAAACCAAAAATAAAGAGAAAACTAACCAAAAAGCATGTACAGTAAAGTTTGCCAATTATATGCCATAACTCCATTATAAGTGTGTGAAATCCTAAAATGTATCCCTTAAATGCTCTGGTAAAAATATACCGAAACCTAAATTCTAAACTTTGAATGCCCTTGTAAAATTTGGCAGACCTTGCTGGGCTTTTGATAGAGTTTTCCAAGGTTTTAGCAGATAATTATAAAGTTTTGGCTGATATTTCCATGGTTTTGATAGTTCTTTTCGATATTTTGGCAGGTTTTTGGTAGACTTGTGGCAGATTTTACCAAAATCTTGACAAATTTTTGGAGGTCATGGCAATTTTTTCGGAGATCTCTGCATATTTTTCTGATATTTTGGTAGACATTTGACTGAGCTGTGGTAGATTTAACCAATATTTTTTGGCAGAGTTTACATATTTCTTGGCTACCTTGTAGAGGTTTATCAAATGTCGCAGATGTGAAGGAAACTTACCGCAATACGTAAGGGTACAATGATAAAATTATTTAGTTAATTAAAAGTGAATAAAAAGTACAAAAAAAAGAATAAACTGCTCATAAAATAGTTTTTTTTTCTTCTATAAAATAAAATCCACACATGACACATTAGTTATTCCTTTTGTACTTTTTAGAGATTTTCTTAAACTTAATGTCTACTATTTTCAATGTATTATATAGACTTTTTTTTGGAATTATACATTTCGAAGGTCAAATGGTCAACTTAGCCCCATAATATGGGTCTTGCTGTCTAGGTTCAAAAAGTAAAACCTTTTTTAAATAGGAGTATAAAATTTTGTGAACTAGTTGGTACTCTCGATGCTGCTTGCTCGTAACAAAATTCGAGCTTATTTATGTATTTATTTTTGGACGAAAATTCTAGCTTACTAAAACATAAAATTTAAGAAATTCACTTTCTTTTTATTTAAACCAAATTTTCGTAAGAGTCTGTTAAATAAGAATGATCACACGGACTCATTAACCAAAAAAAAAAAAAACATTATCACATGGACTGAGCTATATAAGTATAATTTTCGTTCTTTGATTTTCATAAAGAATATTATTTCATATTTTTATTTATCATATATTATTAAAAGACAATTCTTAAAATAGCACAAAATTAAGTTTTTGTGACAGAATAGCACACATTTTAATTTAAAACCTGTAGCACTTTTATTAAAAGTCAATTCTTTTATATAACACAAATATCTAAATATCATATATTTAGAGTTCAGCATTTATGGTTTAAGGTTTACTAAACCTTAAGTCGTTAACCATAAATCATACCTCCTACTCCTAAAAACTGTATCTTGAATTATAAAATATTTAACTCAAACCAAATAATTAAATTCTTACCCTTTATAAAAATGTTATTTTGTCCTAAATAAAAGTATGTGCTAAAATTTTCACAAAAATCTCTTTTGGTGATATTTAGAGAATTATTCTTATTAAAAAGATATATGAATAATACAATACTATTATTAGAAGAACGATTAACTGAGACATTTATTATTTTTAAAAATTATGTAAAAGATGTTATGGAGCATATATAGGAAATTTGACAGCAGCTTATTAATTAAGCCAATGTTTTAACTTTACTTTTGCTGGCAATGTAATTTAGTTGAATTTGATCATAATCATTTACTCATCCCTTGTTAATACTATGAGCTTTTTTTTTTAAAAAATTATCGGGAGGTTATGAGTCAAAATCTGTAATCTCTAAATTCGATCATGTGACCTCTAAGCTTTGTCTAAGGTAAATTTTCAGTCGAACTAACTAACGATACTTGATTAATACTCTGAGCTTAATAGATCCATAAAAGTATTAGTAAACTATACTTATGGTTTAAGACAGCTCACTTGCAAGTGTTTATATTAAAATCACAATTATGGTTATAGAAAAAGAAAATAAAAATAAAAGTATTTTCTTTTGCAGAAATTTCTATATATTACCATCCCATATAGAAAGTCCCAAACCAATCTCATCTCCTTTGAACCTCACTTCAATTTTTTTTTAGGGTCCTCTTCTTCTTCTTCTTTTTTTTTTTTTTCTCCGTGCCATTGTAAGCTCTGATCTTCCACACTCTACCGCTTCTCATCTTTTTCCATACACACACATATGTCTCTGTTTTAATTAACTTATAATTAAGCTTTCTTGTGTAGGAAAACAAAGCAAAGAAAATGGAGATTTTAGGAAAAGTGATGACATTGATGATGATGAGGATGATGATGTGGAAGAGTGTGGAAGGTTACAGTAGTGGTTGGGTCAATGCTCGAGCCACTTTCTATGGAGGTGCTGATGCTTCTGGCACCATGGGTAACTTTCTTACTCTTCTCTCATGACTCTTGTACTAGTATATCATTTTTATTTTTCACCAACATACTTCAAACTTAAAATATTTTAAGAAATTTTTTTTTTTTTTTTGAGTAGGTGGTGGTGAAGTACCATTAATATGCTATTCTATGACTAAAAGTGCTGTATTTTACCAATAATTCCATCACAATATTATTGTTTTTTTTTCCATATTACAAAACTGTTTGAATTTCTATAATAGATTAGTTTGTATCACTAATTAGTTAGATTATATCGATATAGATTTTTAAAAAACTTTCAACTGAAAATACAAAAAAAACAACACTATTCATGAAAACATAACAAATATTTTCTATCAACAAATAATGTATCAAATTATCAAACCAATTTCTCAAAAACTCATAGTTGTGTCGTTACGGTGATTTTGTGGAGATCAGGCGGCGCGTGTGGGTACGGGAACCTATACAGTCAAGGCTACGGCACGAACACGGCGGCTCTAAGCACGGCTCTATTCAACAGCGGCCAAAGCTGCGGCGCTTGTTTCCAGATAAAATGCGTAAACGACCCAAAATGGTGTCGCCGGGGAACAATCACCGTCACCGGGACAAATTTTTGCCCCCCTAACTTTGCTCAAGCCAACGACGCCGGAGGTTGGTGTAATCCTCCCCAACAGCACTTCGATTTGGCTCAACCAATCTTTCTCCGCATCGCTCAATACAAAGCCGGCGTTGTCCCCGTTCAATACCGAAGGTACACATTTTCCGACCTCGGTTTAGCTCGGTTCGGTTCGGTTTAAAATAAAAATCCAAGGAGATTCATTAATTTTCTTGAAACAGAGTGGCTTGTCGGAGAAAAGGAGGAATACGATTCACGATCAATGGTCACTCATACTTCAACCTTGTGCTTATAACCAATGTCGCCGGCGCCGGGGATGTTATCTCCGTGTCTATTAGAGGAACCAAAACAGGTTGGCAAAGCATGTCAAGAAACTGGGGACAGAATTGGCAAAGCAACGCAAATCTTGATGGTCAAGCTCTCTCATTCAAAGTAACCACTAGTGATGGTCGTACAGTTGTCTCTAACAACGTTACTCCTAGTAACTGGAGCTTTGGACAGACTTATACCGGTAAACAGTTCCGGTCACAGAGGTGATGACATGGACTATATGGGGTTAAGGTTTAATTATTTACTGATTTTGGAGTTTTCTAGAGTTTGCATAGTTTGAAAGAGTTTCAGGAATTTAAAAATAATTAACCCAATTAAATAACCAATTTCTGAATGGCGGAAATGGATGTTTTTTTTTTTTTTTCACCGGCAGCTTTTGTAATTCGCCGGTGAGACTGAGGTGAACAGAAAGTGAAAAAAAAAAAGCTCTGTGTTTTCACCCGCCGCCTGAGGAATTGAGTTTTTTTTTCTTTTCGTATTTTGTATTTTGTTTGGCTTTAAAATGTTCAATGGTTCTATTTCTTTAAGGCATTGGCTACTGAAATAATAAAATATAAGTTATTAAGATTTAGATTGCTTTGCATTTTTTATTTGTTTTTTCTGTAATGTTGATTTTTTATTTATTTATTTTTTTACAGTTACGATTCTCTTGAAAACTGCTCCGGTTCCAGCTGCATTTCCAGTTCCAGTTCTGCTATGAAACTTCTTGCTTCAACATTTAGTACCCTTTTGTTGATTATGTGTTTCAATCAAACATTTTTTACAAATCCAAGTTTGATGTAGAGAGAGATACCATTCCTTCCTTCCAACTTGCTATATAGATACATCAATCATGCTAATCAACATCCAATGCAAACCATAATCCAATCTTTTTCAAACAAAAATCCAACACAATATCTTATTCATATCTTAAACTATATATAGTTTTTTTTTTGGGGTTAAAGTAATCTCACCCAAACGCTTTAGAAAGAAGTCAAGAACCATCCTAAAACCCTAACAACTACAAAACAAAAGGCCTAACAATTACGAGACTAGTAAGTTATAACCCTAAGCCAACCAGAGTAATTAATAAACCATTTCTGTCCCTATTTCATCGATTCAGATTAGAGAAATATTCTCCCAAATTTTAATTTCCTTTGGGAAACTAAAATGTGTGTGAGGAAATAAATCGACCTTAATCCAAGTTTGTTGTCGTCTTCTCTTTTTGAGGGTCAACTATTGTAGTCTTAATTTTAAAATTGGATTCTTGGTTGACAAAAATAAAGAAAAGATTATTGATATTCTGTTAAGGCTTTTTTTCATTAAATTGGGCTTCCCTAGTTTGGTTATTGGGCCTTTTCCGTTTTATTCTCAATTCATCTTCGTGGTTGAAAATAAAGTTACCGGAAGGGTTTTAGCCGTTTTAGGAATTTGACTATTCTGTGAATTTGGAAAGAGCGAGTTCATGAAGCTAGGGTTTCCTTTAAATCTGCATTGCTTGTAAGTAATTGTTTGGTTCCTGTGAAAATTTAAACTTTAGAATTCATAGTTTCATACGCCTCTTACTCTTTTTTTTTCCCCCCGGGATGATTCAGTGTGGGAAAGGACCAAAAAAAAAAAAAGAGTTGCAGTTTCTTGGCTTTTCCTTGCTCGTTTTAAATTTCTGACATTGACAGACAAATTTGTGGAAGCTGAAAGCAGAAAGCTTTGGACTTTCAAAATAAGTGGAAGCTCTTAAGTATGGATATGATAAGTCAACTGCCAGATGAGCTTCTCTTGAAGATATTGTCGTTACTTCCTAGTGCTAAAGATGTTGTTGCCACAATGGTTTTGTCAAAACGATAGCAGTTTCTTTGGATGTTTGTGCCAAGACTTGTATACGATGATAGCTATGATCAGGATATTGAGTTTGTAGACAGGTCTTTGAATTTTTCACAAGGCTCCAGTTATAGAAACTTTGCATTTCAAGCTTGGTCAAACCTGTGGTAGTGGAGATATTCATGTATGGTTTAGAGCTGCAGATAAGTGCTGTGTGGGTGAGCTGATTATTGATATTTCTTCTAAAAGAACAACTCGAATCACACTTCCTAGGAGCTTGTATAGTGAGGGATATAGAAACGTTGTCACTTTGGAACTAAGTAACGCGATTCTCGTGGATGTTTCTTCCCCAATTTCTTTCCCATCCCTCAAAAAATTGAGTCTTAAATCCATGACGTACCAAGGTGGTGATGAATTTGTCAAGAGCCTTTTATCCAACTGTCCTGTTCTTGAATACTTGTTTGTAAAACAATGTTCATATGGACAATGTGAAAATTTTCACCGTTAATGTTCCTTGTCTCAAGAATTTTAATCTTGTATATACCAAATAAAACAATTATATAGACTATGATCGTGGGTTCGTGATAGATGCTCCTTCTCTGGAGTGGTTGGATCTTTATGTAATACGGGTGGGTTTTGTATCATTGAGAACAATATGCCTAATATGGTAGATGCATATATTGACGTCCAATATGATCTTTCCGGGAAGATTCTGAGTTGTATTACTTCAGTCGAGCGTCTCGATTTATGTTCACTAATAACCTCCAAGGTATCTTCTTGTTAACTGCAAGTTGTTGTTTCTATCATTCTTGCCTTTTTATGAGAACAAGTTTAGTGTACTCATGGCGTTTTTAATTTGCAGGATCCTTATCTGTGGGTAGTATCTTCTACCGTCTTGTAGATTTAAAGATATGCACATGCGACACAGAATGGTTGAATCTACTTATGCGTGTGCTTCAAGATTCACCTAAATTACGCACTCTCAAACTTGAACGGGTATAACTTAATTATTTGTGTTTGATTAGTGTATTTTACTGCTAATATGATCTAATGCACTGCACTTTTATCTCGTCAATTTATATCAGTTCCATCCCCGTCAAGCTCACCAATCACGCCCCTACTAGAGTGAACCGAGCTCAGTTCCTGAGTGTTTGTTGTCGAGTCTAGAAAGTCGAATGGGATGACTATGAAGGAACGGAAGAAGAGAAAGAATTCGCGGCATTCATCTTAAGAAGCGGAAGATATTTAAAAAAGTAACTGTCATTCCTATCGATACATTCAGCCTCCACAAGAAACATGAGATGATCAAATAGTTGGCGTTTTCACCCAGAAGCTCGCCTACTTGTCGCCTTTCGTTTGACTGAAATTACAGATTCAGCTCTGAGGGAGATCAGAAATGTTCATTACTATGCTCTTGTGTTTAAGTCTGAATCTTAAATCATGTTATAACTTGTCTCTTAATTAGCCCTTTATGTCTTCTTTACCAAATAACTCTGTTATGTTTTGCTGCGTAGCGTAGTATGAAGAAAGAAACCTAAGGAAGAACTCAAATATATGTCTTCATTAGTTAAAGTTATGCAGCATATAAATGTTATGGTCTGTGTTCAATTTCGTAAAAGATAAAAATAATCCCAAGTATCGTTAAGCACGTAACTTAAACGAGTTCAGTTCCTGAATGTTTGTTACCGAGTCTTGAAACTGTGGAATGGACAGAATATCAAGGAACAGAAGAAGCGAAACAAGTAGCGGCATTCATCTTAAGAAGCGGAAACGTTTTAAAGAAAGTAACTATCACCCCTACACTCACCAGCCGCCTCAAGAAACCTGAGATGGTCGAGGACTTGTTGTATTTGCCCAGACGTTCCGGTTCTTGTCGACTTGCGTTTGACTCAAGTTACAGTTTAGATCTTACGAGGGAGAAAACATGTTCAATAGTCAAACAAATCTTATATTATGTCAAACGCTTTCCTACTACGAGTTTCATGTTTTCTTTTCCAAACTACTGTCTTATATTTTTTTGCTCTAGTATATATGAAGGAATAAACTAATATCTTCCTTTAATTTAGTTAGTTCAACTCTTACATTTTTGGATTAAATACAGTTATAAGTAAAAAAAATTCAATTATAAGTAAAATTTGGGATTCATATCTTTCTTGGTATTACTTATTAGTTATTTAACTTTTAAGAGAAAATAGGGGTATTAAAGTGAAAACTACCCTAAAACAAAAACTATCTAAAAAAAAACTACCAAATCGTCAATTTTCCAGTAACTACCATATTTTCCAATTTCCTCAAAATTTAGACTCGGTTTGAATTTTCGGCCGACTGTGCATCGGTAATATATATGTATCACGTCTTAGGTATAGCCTTAAAGCACACGCATGAGGTTTTTTTTTTTTTAGGTATTTGCTTATCCTGTGTTCTCTGATTCTCGTCTCTTGTTTGAGTTCGTTTACTTTCTCTAGTATTTGTGGGTGCCGTACCTCGCAAGGGTTTTGCTTTTTACTCTGCTTCGTTCCTTATGACTATTTGTTTGGTTCCTCATATCCCTAAGTTTGTCATGTTTTCAGGCTTTCGTCTCTGGCTGCGGATTTTTGATTGCAGGAGCTGACAGGTTTAGACTTTCAAAAACGTTATAAGCTCTTAATTATGGACAGGATAAGTCAGTTGCCTGATGAGCTTCTCTTGAGGATATTGTCGAACCTTCCTTGTACGAAAGATGTTGTGGCCTCAATGGTTTTGTCAAAACGGTGGCAATTTCTTTGGATATCAGTTCCAAAACTCGTCTATGACGATAGCTACCAAAACATCAAGCGTACAAGATTTTGCCGGTTTCGTAGGCAGGTCTTTGTTGCTGCACGAGGCTACAGTTCAAGAAACTTTGCATTTTCAAGCTAGGTAAAGTCTGTGGTAGTAGAAATATTCGAGTATGGATTAAAGCTGCATATAAACGTTGGGCGGCGCGTGAGTTGTATTATCGAGATTGATACTTGTTCTGTGTAATGATACTAGTCCAGTCACACTTCCTAGGAGCTTGTATACATGCTGTAGAATGCTCCTGACATTGAAACTAAGTAACACGACTCTTGTGGATCATGATGTTTCTTTCCCATCCCACAAAAGTTTGAGTCTTATATCCATGACGTATCCAGATAAGACTTTTTTCGAAAAGCTTTTATCTTGTTGTCCTGTTCTTGAAGACTTGGATGTGGAACTATGTTCAGAAGACAATGTGGCCATTTTGAGCGTTAGAGTGCTTTCTCTAAAGAGTTTATTCTTACATACATCAGGAAACAGAGGTACAAAATATGATCATGGGTTTGTGATAGATGCTCCTTCTTTAGAGTGCTTGAAGATTGAGGATTTTTCGGAAGGGTTTTTATCGTTGAAAATGACATGCCTAAGATTGTCAAGGCACATGTCGCGAGTTTTGGTCTGCAGCTTTGCTTTTGAAATATATAACTTCAGTAAAGCGTCTTTCTCTCTGCTTCCCAACCTCAAAGGTAATAATAATAGTGTTGTTGTTTTAATTACTACCTTGCTGCCTTCAGTATTATTTGAAACTAACAAATTTGATATGGTCTCTAATCTACGTACATTGAACAAGAGGACTTCTCTTAATTAATTATGATAAAATGTACTTAATTCTATGTCTTATTCAGAGTGCGTATCCTAATGGTAGTGTCTTCCACCGTCTTGTACATCTAATGGTAGGCACATGTGAGACTACGTGGTTGAAATTACTTATGTGTCTGCTCAGTGATTCCCCTAATTTACGAGCTCTCAAACTTGAAAGGGTATATAGTCTACACGCATATAGTCCTATTGTTTCTTTTTTTCCTTCAATAGTTAGGGCGACTAGTGTAGCCGTGGAATAGCCTTCTCATCTGGGAATAGAATCCAGTCCTATTGTCAGTATGATTAAAATAGTTCACTGTACTTTCATCTCGTATTTTTGTCAGTGCCATGAACATGGGGATGAAGAACCACGCCCGAGCTGGAGTGAACCGAGTTCAGTTCCTGAATGTTTGAATGTTTGTTATCGAGTCTTGAAACTGTGGAATGGACACGATATGAAGGAACAGAAGAAGAGAAACAAGTAGTGGCATTCATCTTAAGAAGCGGAAACTTTTTGAAGAAAATAACTATAAAACCTGATCAATTCATCACCAACGGCAAGAAACTTGAGATGGTCAAGGACTTGTTGTATTTGCCCAGACGTTCCGCTGCTTGTCAACTTGTGTTTAAGTGAAGTTACAACCAAAGAGGTGATGGCTTAGTGGTAGTAGAAGGGGGTTAGTTCCCTTATGCCCCGGGTTCAAACCCTACTTAGTACTGAGAGGCATTCTCTAAATAGAAATTGACTCAAAACTGGCTCCGGATACCGAGTGAGATATTGTTCCAAAGTCTCGGAATTCCCTCGGTTTATCAAAAAAAAAAGTGAAGTTACAGGTTAGCTCTTACGAGGGAGAAGACATGTTCAATAGTCAAACTAGTTTGATCTGAATCTTATATTTTTATGTTAAAAGCTTTCCTACTACGAGCTAATTAATTTTGTCTTCTTTTCCAAACAACTCTCTTATATTTTCGCTCAGCGTGTCTCCTTCTACTAGTTTCAAGGAAGAAACTAATATCTTCCTTTAGTGTCTATGCAGAATATTATGTTACGGTCTTTGATCAATTTTTCTAAGTAACATTTTGGTTTGGAAGGTTTTATGATTTGAAATCTTAGCTAAGCTATTAATTAAGAGGCTGTTACGTTTAGTTATCTTTTTCCAAATTCAGCACCTTTGATTTTATTTTCTTATGTTTTTGGTTCTAACTTCTAAGTATCTCTCTGCGTTCAAAAAGAAAGAAGTACACGGAAAAAGAAGTGTTTGTTTCCTTGGGTTATCTTCATTCTTCCGCATTAATCATCTTATGTCTCTTTGCTCCATATCTGTTACGTTAATTTTTATTTTCGATCAAGATTGCTTTTGTGGTTAACTGCTTTTTGATGTCTGTTTTTGAGAAGGATGATACTTTTACATTATAAACCACTTAAAAGAATAGAAGTTCCACAAGTTACTTAAATAAAATATCACATCATATGCATTGCCTTTGTTTATGTATATAATAACTCTATTTTCTTCATCTAGAACACGTTGTTTGGTTAGGATCCCAGACATTGAAGTAACATATCATTCATACCAGAAAGAAAAAATTGAATTTTTTTTCACAATAAGAAAATGAAGACAGCATCAGTAAGATGGGTCTTTGCCTTTATTTTCATCTCTATTACCATTGTTTCGAGTGCCCCACCAGGTGGAGAAGTTGGTAAGCTATTAATTTTTTTTTTTTTATCATCTTTAAATGTTTCAGTACTCGTTTACGTTGAATAGTGGGAATTAAGATAAAATCACATGTTTGTAAATATTAACACTCATTCAATTAGTTATCTATCGGTTTTAAATTACATTCCAATGAACCTTTATATATATGTTTCACTTTACACTACTTAGAAACTAAAATTTGGCTTATGGAAACATGTTTGTTTCTTCTTATATATTTTTTGTATGTAACAAAAATATAATTGAATCGGGGTCCGAATAGAGGACGAATCGGAGTTTAGCTACGTGATCAAAGGAAAGACAGGGCCAGCGAAATGGGGAACAATAAAGCCAGAGTAGAAACTGTGTGGAACAGGCAAAATGCAATCTCCGATTGATCTTAGGGACAAAAATGTTATAGTTTATAATAAATTTGGAATTCTTCGTAGCCACAATCTTCCTTCCAATACCACCATTAAGAACCGAGGCCATGATATCATGGTAAATCAACTATTACCTTTTCCAATATATTTCACTATTCTTTTAACAAATGGGACAAACTTATACTAATTCTCCAAGTATGCAGAAACCTAGATATTATTGTCATTTAAAATTTAAAGCATGTACATTACTGGATATACATGCTTTGGTTAAACCATTTTGTTTTTGGGTCATAAATGTGTATATATATATATATATATATTGATATGGCAGTTGAAATTTAAAGGAGGAAATAAAGGTATAGGTGTTACTATCCGTGGCATTAAATATAAACTTCAACAACTTCATTGGCACTCTCCTTCTGAACATACAATCAACGGCAGAAGGTATGTATATCTCTACTCATACACTTATATTCTACCATGTCCATATCTTAATAACGTAAAGATTGACATATTGTATTGAAATATTCACTTAGTGTCCATTACATGATTATGCCATATGGCCTCATCTTAGGCCGTATAAAACAAGGTTATACTTGTGATGAATTAATCGGGGACTGCTAAAGTGAGTAATCTTCCCAAGAAAATGTATTTTTATGATATCTTTCAAGTCCAACATTCAATATAGTTTTGAATATTAGAGCCTAAAAAATAATTGATAATGGCTTCTTGTCGAGGAATCTATTTTAGTAATACTTATGAAATTGGTTTTGAAAGCCAAACAAATTATGGACGGTTTATTTGAGATTTCAATAGCATGTAACTTGTATATAAATTACACATAAAATATGTTGGATAAGTTTCAATAGCTTAAAACCCAAGACATCTCTAACAAGTCGGTTAAGGATAAAATATGCTTAAAAGAAAATTATCTATTTGTATTAAGAATAGGAAAAAAAGTTTTCTATTAGCAATAGGAATATATTAGCAAAAGAGGTGCTAACATGCATATAAATATCAAAGTTGAGTTGTAACTTTGATATCATCAATCATAAAAGCTTTGAGAGTTTAGTTTTTGAGAGAGTTTTCTAAACCTAATAAAGAGAGTTATTCTTTATACAAAGGTAGGAAGTGTTTAAGAAACTTTATTTGGTATCAGAGCAAACCAGGTTGTTGATCCGAGACAAGAGAGAGATGACGACAAGAGTATTCTCGAGCCATGGAAGATATGGAAAATACAACAAGGATGAAAAATCTTGTTCCATCGGTGGTAATCTGTCCGATGTTAAACTCATTGAACTACACAGTGTGATCAATGAGGATGAATGTGCTTTTGCGAGTTCACAAGGTATGGGACACGATTGAGTCCGGTTCAGCTGAAGCTGAGAAAAATGACATAGCTATAGCTTTGTTGTTCCAATCCATACCCGAAACCCTAATAGTACAAGTTGGCGATCAAGACTCACCAAAAAGTATTTGGCATGCAATCATCAAATCAAGAAACCTTGGAGCAGATAGAGTTAAAGAAGTTAGACTCCAAACCCTAATGTCCGAGTTCCAGTGAATAAAGATGAAAGATTTAGACACAATCGATACCTTCGCGGGGAAGCTATCGGAATTGGCGTCAAAATCTACAGCTCTAGGTCTAACTGTCAAAGAAAATAAAATCGAAGTAGAGCATGTATCCGGAGAAGACCAATGCGCGGATATACTGACAAAAGCCCTAGCAAGAATAAAGGTTTAAAAATATGAGAAGTTTGATTAGAGTTCAAGACCTCCGGAAGACTAACTTGAAGCTTAAAGGGGTGAATGTTGGATAAACTTCAATAGCTTAAAGCCCAAGACATCCCTAACAAGTCAGTTAAGGATAAGATATGCTTAAAAGAAAATTATCTATTTGTATTAAGAATAGGAAAAAGAAGTTTTCTATTAGCAATGGGAATATGAATAGCAAAAGAGGTGCTAACATCCATATAAATATCAAAGTTGAGTTGTAACTTTGATATCATCAATCATAAGAGCATTGAGAGTTTAATTTTTGAGAGAGTTTTGTAAATCTAATAAAGAGAGTTGTTCTTTATACAAAGCCAAGAAGTGTTTGAGAAACTTTAAAATAAGTTTGCTCTTGAGCTACATTTGGTTCATGAGAGCAAAGGATGTTACGCGGTTGTCACTTTCTTATACAAATTTGGACCAACCGACCCTTTTCTCCGTTCGGTATTTGCACTCTTAAAATACTCTAATCAATCATTGTTTACTAATTGGAAAAATAAATAAATTAAGTCAGTATATTTTTCTTCTATTTGATTTAGTTGGAAAAAAATTTGAAGAAGATAACTGATACACATAAGGCCGAGGAATATGTCGGAACGATTAATCCTCAACTACTCAGTTTTGTATCAAATCGATATATAGATATTCTGGATCACTTACGGCTCGTCCATGTTCTGAAAATTTTATTTGGTTAGTGATGAAGCGAGATATTTGGATAATTTCCAAATATCTTTTTAATATATTTTATTATTTATTTTAATATTTAGATAATTATCTTTTATTATATTTAGGAATTTTAATAGCTTTTAGGGTTTTATAGTTTTGTTATAAATAGCTTTCTTAGGTCTTTTGTATTATGCAGTTAGAAATTGATATTGATTTCGATTAATAAGGCTGAGAGATTTCTTCTTTATAAACGAGCTTTCGAGCACGGGGAAGAGTATTTCCACAACCTTAACGAGCTTTCGGACACGGGGAAAAGTATTCCCAATCTACCCACTTCCGCCACTCCATCATTTGGTATCAGAGCCAAAACAATTCTTATCATGACGCCTCTTGAAAACTGGATTCTCGAGCAACATGATGCTTTACAAAAATCATTAGCAGATTGTGAGCGTCAACTTCAATCCAAAATTTCCAAGAAAGCTTAATAATTGTTCCTAAGATATCAGACTCAACAAAGCAAGAAATTCAATGTTCAAGAGGAAGAAGTTGTAGAAGATCCAATATGTGAAGAATTCATACAGGAGGAGATCTGTGCAAATTTCAGCCAAATTACGGATTGTGCAAATTTTGGCCAAATTACGGATTGTAAAAATTTCGGCCAAATTATGGATTGTGCAAATTTTGGGTCAGATTCGAATTGTGAAAAATCTGTACAATATCTGATAAATGCAAAATCTGTTATCTGCAGATTCTATACAAAATCCGGTTCGTACGAAGATCTCAAAATATTTGTTTGATGCAAATCTCGTGCAGGTTCAAGTTATATTTGAAGATGGATTTTTGGAGTTTTATGTGCTGTCTAGACATGGTTAAAGATTCGAGGAAGGATCTTTTTCTACCGGGAGAGAAATGATGCAGCGAGATATTTGGATAATTTCAAAATATCTTCTAAATATATTTTATTATTTATTTTAATATTTAGATAATTATCTTTTATTATATTTATGGTTTTTAATAGCTTTTAGGGTTTTATGGTTTTGTTATAAATAGCTTTCTTAGATCTTTTGTATTATGCAGTTAAAAAATTGATATTGATTTCAATTAATAAAGTTGAGAGGTTTCTTCTCTATAAACGAGCTTTCGAGCACGGGGAAGAGTAATCTATCCCCTTCTGCCGCTCCATCATTAACTGATGCAGCGCATATAAAAGATTCGAGGACGAATCTTTCTTGGCCGGTGAGACCCAATGCAGCGTGATATTTGGATAATTTCTAAATATCTTCATACATATCTTTTATTTATTTAATTATAATTATTCAGGTTTTTAGAGTTTTATGTTTTATTATAAATAGCCTTCTAAGACATCGTATTGTAGAGTTGTTATTGAATTGATTAATTGAAAGATTAAAAGAGGTTTTGTTAAACCACTGTGAAGAGTATTCACAAATCCAAGAGTTTTTGCGAAAGCACTGAGAGGAGGACTCTCAAATCTTAGTTATCCGGTATTCTGAGGAATCATTGGATCGCTAGTTCTATCCCTAGAAACTTCTGCTCCATCAGTTGATAGTAGAGCCAGAATTAAAGCCGTGCCTTTTTGATTTCTCAATCAAGGAACGATTCTGGTGGTCATGGTGAGTCAAAGCATCTATTCTATCCTGGACGAAAGTCCATTTGTTGAAAGTGAAGAAAACTATGAGATCTATAGGGAGATCTATGGTGATCCGATCTTCAACACAGATGAAGACGATGCCATGGTTGAAGATTTCATCTTTCGAGAAGGTGATTTCGAAAATCCGAGTCGTGCAAAAATAGTGCATAATCAGATTCATGTGAAAACGGTGCGAAATTTTATTTTCGCGGAATTCGTGCAAAATCCGATCTATGCGGAATCAGTGCAAAATCTAGCTACTGCATATTTCGTGCAAAAGCCGGTTCAGATCCAAACTCTCTTTGAAGATGCATTTTCGAAGATCTATTTGGTGCCAAAAACAAGATTGAAGATTCGAGGTCGGATCTTTTTTGGCCAGTGGGAGCTGATGCAGCGCATATACAAGATTCAAGGACGAATCTTTCTTGGCCGGCGAAATCTGATGCAGCGTGATATTTGGATAATTTCCTAATATCTTCATAATCATCTTTTATTTATTTAATTATAATTATTCAGGTTTTTAAAGTTTTATGCTTTATTATAAATAGCCTTCTGAGACATCATATTATAGAGTTGTTATTGAATTGATTAATCAAAAGATTAAAATAGGTTTGTTAAAACATTATGAAGAGTATTCACAAATCCAAAAGGTTTTGCAAAAGTCCTGAGAGGAGCACTCTCAAATCTTAGTTATCCGATATTATGAGAAATCAACGGATCTCTAGTTCTATCCCTACAAGCTTCCGCTCCATCAGTCAGTTTCTACACAGGTAAAATTAGTATATAGTGTTCAGCTTCAATTTTTTTTATTATTGTGTTGTTTTATCTTATCTTAATCACCTAATATTTAATTGCAATTTCTTATCCTTTCATAAACTTTTAGATTAGAACCGTAACAAGGAAACAAGTGATGCTTCTCCGTGTGGCTGTACACGATGTAAGTATTTGTTTGTTCTTCTGATTTATTATGCATCATTAACAAAACATAAACTATCATATTTTAATACTTATATGCATATCTGAGTTGCATATTTCTCACGATACAATTCTGTAGTACATAAATATGATTGCTTATGGTGGTCTATAGAGTGTTTCAACATTTTTTTTTGTCATCTAAATTTGATTAACCATATAAGAGTAAAGTTACAAAGCTAAGAGGTTGGACAAAAACATGTAGTAAAACTAACACATTCAAACCTACAAAATCTAAGAGCCAAAGAGATACAACACCCAAAAATATACTAAGAAGATGACGCTAAAGTGAAAGCGCATCCGAAAAGGAATCATCAAAGCGACCAAAAAAGTCACTCGAGAATCCAATGACAACCAAGCAACTAAGGGAACTCAGCATCCTAAACCAAGCCAAAGCAGAGATGAAGACCCGATAAAGCATAGCCATAAGCCCCAAATAACTACTTGAACTCCAAGTGGCCATGCTATCCTACCTTTCATTTTTTATTTATTTTACAGGCTTCAAATTCGAATGCGAGGCCACTTCAAGGAATCAATAAGAGACCGGCCGGTGTACTTATACAGACCAAAAGCTAAGTCAATGAAGAAATAATAAGTTTTTACCAATCTTTAATTCTTCATATATAATAAACATTATAAAGCGATGTTTTAGTAAGAAATTTACAAATTCGTTTTATAGGAAATAGTCTCCCACTCATGTGTTTAATATGGGTTTTATGTTACTAATTTAAGCAAATTAACCCTCTGTCCTTAAAGAAGGGGACGAAACAAACACAATACAAGTCAAGTCATCATATGCCATTCCTACAAAGAACAATGCAAATTCCCAAACAGCACAACTCGACGATACATATCATCGTCAAACCGTAGCAAAAATATATTTGGTTGTCATCTTATTGTTCGTAGATTTCAACACAAGGGTAGTTTGGTAGTTGAGTTTTTAATTCTTCAGTTTAATAAAAGTTTATTCGGAGGGGAAAGACAAAGTCCGGATTTTATTAATATAAAGGGAGTCGATCGAGCTGAACATGATACATACTAACTCGAAAAACCTAAGAAGGGAAAATAAATTGAACCGAGGTCGTTTTATGAGCCCAGGTCGTTCTTGATATAATTCAAAATGCCGAACCGAGCATTCTCACTAAGATATTGTCTAAGTCTTGTCTCCTTTTTCTCAATTTTCAGATCTTCCTAATGAGCAGTGTCGTCCCCCACCCCCCTCTCCTAGAATTTTCCCCATGTCTTGTCTTTTATTCTCAGTGGGCTTTGCAGGCCTTTTTCCTTCTTTTGTCGCATTCGAACGAATTTAGGCCAATCATTTTAGATCGTACTCGGTCCACCTCCAACAACACATATGGACTAGACTGACTAGTTCAACTGGTTGTATTTTGTAATGTTAAGATGACTAATTCAACCGGTTGTATTTTGTAATGTTAAGAAATTGAATCTAAAATTTTGAAAAAAAAAAAACATATTATTCAACAATGTAATTATTCAACGATACACTCGGGCCCAAAACTCTGAAGATAAAGTTCACGCGTCTATAAAGTTGAAAATATAAATTTCAAATACAATCTAAAAAGTCTCCATCAAAACGAATATTTTACATACACATTACATTGTAGATACCTTATGTTCCCTTCCAACTAGAGTAATACAACTAGTCAATATAATATAACCAAACAAATAGTATGAAAACTCTATTAAACGTAAGACCATGGGCGTTGAATCAGCTACTGATAAATTTGTAATAAACCCTCAAAAATTTTGTAAGCAAGGAAAGACTATAATTAACCAAAAGTCTTAAAACTTGATTAATAATATAATAAAAGCTGATAAATGCCAATAAAGAAAAGGACATAAAGTAAAAGAAAACAAGGAACGAGTTGGGTTTTAGAAGAGGACGTGGTTGGGTTGTTTTGTTTTCTTCCACTCTTTCTTCTTCATTTCCTCCTTTTTCCCCTTTCTTCTCCTCCATTTTCTCAAACCTTTCGCAACAACAAACAAACAAAAATATTTAGGTTTAAATTCGCTGGAGGAATCGAAACGAGGAAGAAGAGATTAAAAAATTTCTTGGGTTTTTCAAGGAAAGTAGAGACATTTAAAGGTATGATTTTGTGTTTATTGTGGGCTTGTAAATTTCTTGTTTTTTTTGTTTCTTTTATTGATTTTGTCTTTTTTGTTTTTTTTTATTTGAGAAAAAAATTATGATGAAGTACGAATTTGTTTCCTTTTTCGAGGGTTTTGTTTCCGTCTTTGATCTTTAACAAGATTCCGGGTTCTTCAATTTTTTGGATTCAATTATTTATGGGTTTTTGATTTTATCCCAAATTTGTTTTAAAAGTTTGATTTTTTCCTCTCCTTTTTAAAGATGTTCTTGTCTAAACTGATTGGTCAAAACTATTAAATTTCTGACATTGATGACAAGATTTCCTCATTTTGAGATCAATACTAGTGTAAAGTTATAAACTTTTGAAGGATATGATTCTCTTAGTCTTCTTAGATCTGATAAACAAATAACAAGTTTCTAGGGTTTGATTTGTGTATTCTTCTTGTTTACAGAATCAATAGATTTGGAGTTTGAAGGAAGAGAAACATGGAGGAAACAATGGCTGCTAGATATTGGTGTCACATGTGTTCACAAATGGTGAATCCAATAATGGAATCTGAAATCAAATGTCCTTATTGTCAAAGTGGATTCATTGAAGAAATGAGCAGTAATGGTGGAAGTCGTAACAGAAGCATAAGAGATGTTCAACAAGACACAGAAACAGATTTTGGAACAGATCGTGCTTTGTCTCTATGGGCACCAATCTTACTTGGAATGATGAGTAGTCCAAGAAGAAGAAGAAGGTTAAGAAGATCAGAGTTTGGTGAAGATAATAATAATAATGATGATGATGATGAATCGAATAATGATACTAGTAGTATTGATAATGTTTATCATCGTCTTCATCGAGCTAGACGACATGGTGGAGAGATTGATTTAGATAGAGAGTTTGAATCACTCTTGAGAAGAAGAAGAAGAAGCTCAGGTAATATATTACAGTTGCTTCAAGGGATTAGAGCTGGGATTGCTTCAGAGTATGAAAGTTCTGATGATAGTAACAACAACAATAGAGTTATAATGATTAATCCGTTTAATCAATCGGTGGTTGTTCAAGGATCTTCAGATCATCAGAATCATTCTTCTTCATTGACTTCACTTGGAGATTACTTCATTGGACCTGAGTTAGATCTTTTACTTCAGCATTTAGCTGAGAACGATCCTAATAGACAAGGAACACCACCTGCTCGTAAAGAAGCTGTTGAAGCTTTACCAACGGTTAAGATTATGGAACCGTCGTTGCAATGTTCGGTTTGTTTGGATGAGTTTGAGAAAGGAATCGAAGCTAAAGAGATGCCGTGTAAGCATAAGTTTCATATTAGGTGTATTGTTCCGTGGCTTGAGCTTCATAGTTCTTGTCCTGTGTGTCGGTTTGAGCTTCCTTCTAGTGCTGATGATGATGATGAGACTAAGATTGATTCCGAGAGACCGGTGAGAATAAGAAATGTTCGGGAAACCAATAGTAGAAACGTTGTTGAGAATGTTGCGAATGCGGAAAGAGGAAGAGAGGATGAGGTGAGGAGTGGTAATGGAAGAAGGTTTTCGTTTCCATGGCCTTTCAGTGGATTGTTCTCGTCTTCTTCTTCGTCTTCTTCACCATCCTCTGGATCTCAATCTGATTCTCGCTAATAAAGAATCAGAGAACAAAACATCCAAAAACTATGCAAGTCTTGGGGTTTTGTTATTGTTCTTGTTCTTCATCTTTTGCTGTTATCTCAATTTTATCATTATCTAGTTCTTGAATTTGTTTTTTTGTCTCTCTGCCTTTATGTACATAGAAATGATGTTATTTCTGTCAGACTGTTGAAAAAAGAAAAATCCATTGTACAGAGATGATCAAATTCGGTTTGTGTTTCCATTGTTTTTTTTCAGAATTGCTTCTTCTAAATTATGAAATTTCTGTCAATTGATGTTCAAATAATGATGGAAATGTTACAAAATAGAGAGAATGATTTGTATGGGCGATGATGATTCAATCTTTCATGTAGAGATGACCAAATTATGGGTCTTCCCATTGTTTTTTTGTCAATTTAAAATGGACTCTTTTAAATATGAAAGTTTATTTCAGTTGAAACCCAAATAATGATGAAAACTCTTACAAAACTGGAGATAATGATTAAATCTTTGTCGGAATGATTTTTGTATGGGCGATGATTCATGCGCTGTCTCTTTTTTTGTCTTCATGCCTGTCTTTTTAAGAGTATAAGAACATGAAATATAAAATATATTTTCACCATATAATTGGCGTATACAAAAACATAGATATAAGAAATATCTTAACAGCAAAAAAATCATGATAATTGATACGTGTATGGATCCAATAGTTTCCATTCAACCAAAATAATATCCAAAAAGGAACCGTTAGTGGGATTCACCGATCACAACAGCGGTAGTAGTAATAAGTAAGAAATGGAACTTGAATAATGCATAAAACGCTTATACTGGCGTTTCCCCAAACGCCAAACGCCAAACGCCAAACGCCAAAAACGGTATTTTCGATCTGAATCATCACTTGACGGTCAAGATCTTGATCACGGAAGCATTACCAACTCGGAGTAGAGCAACAACGGAGTCTCCAGTCTTACACAGCTCTTTCTCTTTTCCATACTGAGTCGCAAACTCAATAGCTTCTTCTGTTGATTCATCGTGTGAGGCTCTAGCGGACCCTGCATAGAGCACCGGGATCAGACCACGGAAGACAAGGCTGTGTCTAGCAGGAGACTCGTTGCTGCAAGACCAATCGAAGAAGTCGGTTTTGATCTCGGGAACAACCACAGATAAGATAGGCATTCCTGGTCTGTACTTGGCCACAAGTCTTGCTGTGCTTCCTCCTCTGGTTAGAACCATGATGAGAGTGGCTTTAGCTGAGTTAGCGGTTCTGACTGCTGAGGACGCCAGTGACTCGAGCGGGCTCATTGGGACCGGAGAGTAGTGCATGATCCTTTTGAAGACATCTCCATAGTCGAGTGTGCTCTCAGCTTCCACGCATATCTTAGCCATTGTACGGACAGCTAGCTCAGGGTATGCTCCAGCTGCGGTTTCACCACTGAGCATGACACAGTCTGTGCCATCAAGGACAGCATTTGCAACATCCGTGGCTTCTGCTCTTGTGGGTCGAGGAGATTTGATCATTGACTCAAGCATCTGAGTTGCTGTGACCACAGGTTTTCCCTGGATGTTGCATTTGTAGATCATCACTTTCTGAGCTAAGAAGATCTTCTCGATCGGGATTTCCATGCCCAAATCACCTCTGGCAATCATGAAAGCGTCTGAATTGACCAAAATGTCATCAAAATTCGCCACACCTTCTTGGTTCTCAACCTAATCAATCAAAAAGAAGATAACACAAAACCGTCACAACCTAAAAGATTTGAGACCCTGTAGTTCCCGGAACTAGAAAGAGAGCTTTGATTTAACATACCTTAGACATGAGAAGAATGGTTTTCGCATGCTTTCCAAGTAATTTCCGAACCTGAACCAAGTCAGAACCTTTTCTGACAAAAGATAGAGCAATCATGTCGATTTCATTCGGGACTCCCCATTTCATGATGTCTTCTTTGTCTTTCTCAGTTAGAGTTGGGAGATCCACAACAACACCTGGGAGATTCACATTCTTTCTCTCACCGAGCATTGCAGAGTTCTCACACCGGCAACGGACTGTACCATTCTCTTTGTCACAAGAGAGGACCAGTAAGGAGATGGTACCATCAGCACAGAGAATAACCATTCCTGGATTCACATCTACAGCCAGCTTTTTGTAGCTCATGCAAATTGTGTTCTCGTCACCTTGCAATTCATAGTCAGTCGAAATGGTGATCTCTTGGCCTTGTTTTAACTGGATTGGTTTCCCATCTTTCAAGAACCCTGTTCGGATTTCCGGACCCTTTACAAGAGAAAATACAAAACAGTTCGTTAGCATCATAATCGAGAAACCCAAATAGATCAAGCCACAATTTAGACATTTACATACACAAGACAGAAGTTGACAGTAGAAATCTTCAATAAAAAGAAAAATCATGCGTACAGTATGAATTGGTCCAATTGGAATTTGGCTATAACTTTTATATCACACACTAATAACATTCTCTGGCACAAAGAAACCATAGTCAACAATTCAAAACATTATCTTCTTCTAACTTGACAATTGTAAGTCTCTTGTTTCCTGAATTGTCAACATGGCTGCCTCAGTCTAAACATACATGAAGCAATCTAATTTACATTTACAAGAAAGATAATATTCTACTTCACTCACCAAATAACTTCTCTGGCCATAATACCATAATCACTCTTCACAATTACAAGTTTCTTTAACCATCTATCAAATTTTGTTACAAACATTTTCTTCACCAGTTTTAGAGATCTAAGTGCTAACATCATTTTAGCACTCTCTTCTCTACTAATTTGGTCTACTAACTCAAGTTCTAATTGAAGAAAACTACAACTACACAAGAACCAGAGTCTCAGAGATCTAAAATTCATAATTCATATTTAGTAATTCCTAAAAATAAAAAGTTGGTAAGAGTTATTCAATAGCAGAGTTGAAAAAAAAAAAGTCTACCTAAGAAAATAGCATAAACAGACAAAAAAGTAGAAACCATTTACCAAAGATAGATGAGTACAAAATAAGCATCAATAACATTTTATACAAAAGCCAAATCAGTTTTGCAGATCAAAAAGTAGAATAAAACCAATCAGAAACCAAGGAAAACGAAAAAAATATCTAAAAAACCCTAAAATTCCAGATCACAGTCGAATCCGAGTCAAAGAAGACGAAATTGGAATCAGAAACAGAGACAAAAACGCACGGTTTACAACACAAACACAGAATCTATTAAAAAAAATGGAAGTATATAAACGAACCTTGGTATCGAGCATGACAGCGCAGAGAATCCCAGTGTTGAGCATAGCTTGACGAAGATTATCGAGAGTTTCTTGGTGGTATTCATGAGATCCATGGGAGAAATTAAACCTAGCAACGTTCATACCAGCTCTGAGAAGCTTCTCAACCATCGGAACAGATCTGGAAGCTGGACCAAGAGTACAAACGATTTTCGTCTTCGGCCTTTGCTCTATCATCGCCATCGCAAGTAGAAAAGAGAAAACAGTGATTTCAAAATACACACAAGCGAAGATCACTGATGCTTGTAAAGAGAGAGATTTAAGGAGAGAGATCTGGCTTGGAGAACAAGGAAAAAAAATTAGAGAGAATCTGATGATTTTTTGAGGGGTTAGAAGCGGAGAAGTGTGTGAGTCTTCTTTTGTTTTTCTTTTCTGATTTTTAAGGTGAAAAATGAAAAAATGAAAGTCACTGGTTTACGAATTGGTCAACAATAGACCGATATGTTTATTGTACAGTATTGTTTTACCACCGGTTTAATTTGTCATTTAAGGAGTGACGCACATTGTTATTAGTATTCGTCTCGTTGACTTTTTTTTCTGCCTTCTCGAACCATTGTCGGGTCATGGTTTTTCCAGAAACAATTTTATTTAAATATTATACTTTTACAGTAAGGAATGTGATTGGTATTTGAAAAAAATTATATTGTTAAAATATGAGTTTGATTATTAGGCTTTGATTAGTACTGTCGTATGTCTATTATGTTATGACGTTGGATGAAAATGAAAAAGCGGTTATATTCTCAATCTTTGGCAAATATTCCTTACGATTAATAATTTTTCCCACTTTGTGTTGCTAACTGAGACTCATGGACTCATGGATACATATGTAAAGAAGAAAACCGTAATATCCTGAAAAACTTGAAAGAAGTAAGATGAGAAACTCTCCAAATATGATAAAAATTTTAGAAAAACAATTAGAGAACACTTAAAATTTTTTTAAAGAGATTTAAAAAAATTTATGAAAAACACTATTTTTTTAATCTTGCTTTTTATTTCACTTTTTAAATTGATTACAAATAGGGGAGGAATGAGCTATTTATAGGCTCTAAAACTACAAAATATCTTACAAACATTCTTCTAATCTTTAGAACTCTCTAACATAATATCTAGATTTTTTATGTTATAATTATCTAGATTATTGCATACTAATCTCTAGATATTTTATCTAATAAAATTTTCTAGAACACTTAAAGAAAATGATGATCTTTAAGATGTTTCTAGAGAAATTATAGAACTTACGCTTAATTTTGGGTTTGGTCTAATAATGAATAATTGGATTATGAACCATAATTAAGCTTTAATTCAATAACGTAAATATTTTTAATTAAGAGTTTTTAATCTATAACTAGAAATGAGAAAAGCAACTGTATTTTGATAGTAAAATTTA
Organism: Cardamine occulta; assembly: GCA_028015245.1. Taxonomy (NCBI): domain Eukaryota; kingdom Viridiplantae; phylum Streptophyta; class Magnoliopsida; order Brassicales; family Brassicaceae; genus Cardamine; species Cardamine occulta. The sequence goes on along the minus strand of CM051391.1, from coordinate 6,262,767 downwards.
AAATAGTTCTAGATTTGATTATTTTCTTCGTAATGTTACGTGTTAGCTGCAATAATTTGAATCCGGAAATACTATTTTCAAGTTTGTCTTTTGGAAATGGAATCTTTTTAAGTCTAGAAAATTTAAAATATCATGATGGAAAGACAAACCAAACCGAATCAAACATGCCACTAGTTTAGGACATTTAAAACCCACTTTGGCACTTTCGGACCTTAGAGTGAACTAATAAAAAGTTAATATTAACGAGCACCATTTATATCACGAAAACTTTTAACCAGAAAATCCAGGAACAAGATGTAGCCATTCTTCATGTTTTTATATATATAAGAACTGTTCTTTGCGCTTAACCAAAAGTTGAACATTGTCTAAATACTGTTTGATAAATAGAACCATCCAAAGGAGATCAATCTTGACTCTTAATCATTTTCTTCCGACCAAAAAACTTCTCTGTTCTTTTTTTTTTTTTTTTTTTTTCTGTCCTCTTGACATTTGAGACTGAGCAAGATTACTAAGTCTAACTGACATAAATCTAAGCGCCGTGCGCATCCAGTAAGAATTATTTCAGGTGAACATGATCAGAGTTCGTCGTGATTGTGAGATTGTTCTTGGTTCGTCATCTTCTCGAGCTTTTGTTGTAGTTCCTATAAAAAGACGAAACCAGGTTTTAGCAAGTGTTAACTAGCGTAGGTCTGCTTTAAGATTTGAGATGAATACAGAAACTTACTTTAAGTTTGTCTTCCAAACACCGAGCTGGAGTAGATAATATCGCCGCATATCTGCAACAAGAGAGTAAGAATAAAAAGAATAATCAAAGATAAAAGGTGATGATGAACTGTGAGAGGTAAAGACCAAGACAAGAACTTACTCGCAACGGCTTGGTTCATCCACATCCATTAGCTCATTTTTCAACCCACATCTTAGTTTCACCTGCATTTAGTAAACTATTCAAGCTTTGTATACTCAAGTCTCAGATAATTTTCTTTTGATAGTTGAAGCCAATTCTGATTGAACAATTCTTGGGTTCAACAATATAGAATACTAACCTTTAGGCTTCTATCGGGACCGTTCCAGCATTTATCTCCACTTGTATATGACATGAATTGGTAAGAGTTCTCAAATTTGTCCCATTCCCTATTTTAGCAAATCCCATCAAACGAAATAAGGATGCGTAGAAGGATAAATATACAATCCCAGTAATAAAATAACCAATGGTATCTGATTGTCAACTTTATTATATGTATCAGTATGCAGAAAAGATACAGTGGCACTGATGCTTACCCTAACCGAGTTTTCGAATAGCCCTCCTCTTGTGTTGCTTCTTTATATCCGCAGACTTTGTAAGTATACCTTCGACATTATTTAGGCAATAAAAGTAAAAGCATAAGATAAACATAAATTGTAATACCTAATTATGTTAATAAAGAAATAGTGTGACACTAAATTGCTAAGATTTTCCTTACTTGCCCTGTTTGCTCTCAAAACAACGACCATGGAATGAATAGAACTCTTTCTCCGGTCCTGTAGTAACAATATATAAGGACTAACTTAAAGAAAGGCAAACGTAAGTGAAGGCTTATGAGTTAGGATGTATTATCATACAGACCAAAGTCTTGTTTTTGCTTCTTTTCCATACTCGATATCCTCGACTGTATCTTATTTAGTTTTGAGCTCGACTCATCATACTCCTTGCGTATGCGATCAGCCTCTGCATATATCACAGCACAACAGATGAATCACTGAAGAATAAAATTCTCGCTTCTACAATAAATGGGAATGCTAAACTATTATTTTACCAGATTTGTCCACTGGGGTGGTTTGGAACAAATTCACAGCCTGCAATATGTTCTTGACAGTCTTTTGAATCTTCTCCAACCAAGTAGGATTTGAGGTTGTCTCTATCCGTAACAAAATTCAATCATGTCATACAAACTATGATAGATGATTAACATAGTTAAAAAATACAAAAATCTATGGACATAATGCAAACCTGAAAAATCGACATCGTCATCTACATCAGATTTGTATGAAGAAGAACTAGCATCATGGCGATATTCCTCTTCATAGGAATCATCTTCGGGCTCATGATCACTGTATTTTCCATCGTCTCTGGTATCTTCGTCATCATCTGAAACAAATCCATGGTCTTCATCTACTTCAGGTGGAGTGATGGGCGTGTGCTCATGGTTTTCCTGATCATCAGTTTTAGGGCTATCGCCTGCTTCAGCTGGCTTATCAGTTTTCTCTCCTGTCCAACGAGAGGCAACAAGACGCCCCAACTCAGCCTTTGACAACTCTTCCTTCTTCTCGGCTCCAGGATCCTCCTATCAATAGAATGTAGAGTACTTAAACGTTATGATAAAGTCAGGAATTCAATAATCTCTTAGATATAACTCAAAACAGAGCTATTGAAAAAATGCAACAGAGTTATTCTCATCACGAAAGTTAAGATAACTATAATAAGATTTATGACAACTTTAGTAAGCACTTGGCCAGAAACTGAAAGTAAATTGCCACTTTCTTCACCTCGTCTGATTCCTCTTTTTTGGTACTGCCATCATTTTGAGATCCATCTGTGAAGGAATCCTCAGATGAGGGAGATTCCTGATTCGTCTCCGCAACATGCTGCATTGCAGACAACCTTATATCATCATCTAATTTCCAAGTAACAAATTGCTCCACTTTTCGAAAGACCATATGAATGTAGTAATTTTTCAAACCTCTTCTGCTGGATTAGTGTGGGTAGCCTCTTCCAATATACTTGTTGGTTCAACTTCAGCTGGGGGCCCCTGAAATCAAGTTCTAATTCAATACTCGCTCGGAAGACACAAAAACTGTGACCATAAAGGAAAACAAGAGAAATAATGAAATAAAAAAAAGTACTGAAGGTATAACGAGGGTAACATAGTCATGTGTATTAGTTCCAGATAGCTAAGTTCTAGATGTAAATGAGTAAAAGGTAGAGTTTTCAAGCATCTCATGTATGAAACTTTAATATTTATTCATGACCTCATGGATGAGAGGTCAAAAGGGGACCAGAATATTGACTAATGGGCTTATAAGTTTTTCTTTCATGGTTTGACTGAATAGGTACATAAAAAAAAATACAAAGGTAAAAGCGAGCAGATCCATTTTCAGTTTACAAGAGAAGAACTAACCGTAAGGTCCTCATCTGGAGGAAAATCGTTGTAGTTACCAATCTCATCATGATGCGTGGTTTGATCGGGATTTTCATCGTGCTGCGAAACTTCATCATATGTGGTTCCTTCAACTTTTTCACTGTCATCTGACTTTTCCTTTGCATCCCCATTTTCTGGCTGGGCTGCTAATTCGGCATCTTTTCTTTCCTTCTCCTCTTTTTCTTTCTGTAGACGCTCCTTCTCCTCTACCTTCTCAATTTGTTCTTTACGGTCTACAGAAGAAGTAATCCAAGGACAATGTCTAACATGTCAAGATTTTTCCGTTGATAAGACCAACAATGTTAAAGCTTAAAGGCACAATTCTGTCTTTATTATCTTATCTAAGAAACAAGTTGATGATCCTACCAGATTCCACAAAGTCATCTACAAGTCATCAATTTTCTTACTTTCTTTCTTCCCTTTTGGTAGTAAATAAAAATTTAAAGAACTGATCCCGAGGTATATCAGGCATCTAACTACACTTATACACAGGGTTCCTCTTTCACATTCCAATACACTGTTTATCTCATGGTACTACTACATATGTCCGTTTAAGTTTCTCTAAGATGAAAACTAATCCTCAACTCTCATGTCATTTGCAGATCAGCCAACAGAAAGATTAAATTATGTATCAAAAGAAAGAACGGCAAACCTTTCAGCTGTTGAACAAGGCCTTTCAAAATTTTCTCCTCACTTTTCAGCTTCTTCAATTCTGCTGCATCTTTCTCCAGACCCACTTTCGCATGTTCGATTTCCTGCCTCCTTATAACAAGCCCTTGATTATATGTTTCGATTTTTTTCTTCAGATTTTCTCTAGCAGCTTTTCCAGCCTCCCAGCATGTATTTGGGCATTTCACTTGACCATCATACTCATCACTTCCATCGCAACAATCTGATCCCATGGGAAAATAAACCATAAGTACTAATAAGCTAATCCTTCAACAACACTTTTTAATGGCATTTCAAAGCTATGGTTCAACAGAAACAAAGATGTAAACGAAATATAGAATTCGAGTACATACCACAAAGACCATCATTGACTCTGGAAGAAAATAAAACAAGCGGAGAGTGGCCTACGTTGCCACAATAGAATTTTCCATTGGGGCAAGCTGAGGTACCTGAAAGTTTTAAACACATAGAGCAAAAGTAAACAAATGATCCATCACACATACAATCCCAAAAAGCAAAAAAATTTATTCCACTAAGCACAAAGTAGAACTTCAATCATAGGTTTGAATTCACAATGAAACTAAAATTGTGAATCTTATGATCACAATTGTAACCAAAGACAAAGCTACACAATTTTGTATGCTAATCCCTTACTATGAATAAGCCATATTTGAAGAAGAGAAATTGGGAATATATATGAAACCTGGCTCATCAGTTCCATCAGGACAATCACAGAACTCGTCATTAAGTTGAGCTCTGGTGAATTTCTTTGATCCATCCTTACACTTTATCTCTGAAGATGACTTGTAATACTTCTCATCTATATATTCACGGAAAAGGGTGAAAAATAAAGATCAAATCGGAGTATTATTGCCAGAGATCTCGAGCAAAAACGAAACGGATTGAAAGAGAAAAACCAAACCTTGAGGAGAAATGCCGAGAAACGGATAGTTCAACGGAGATGAGCTTGATCTAATAGCAGAAGCAAGGAGAAGAAGAAAGGATAGTTGCAAAGAGACGAAGACAGAGGAAGATACAACTACTCTCATCTTCTTCGAGATCGAAACCGGAGAAACAATGAACGGAGCACAGATTTGGCCACCAAAAAAATATGAAGTGCAGTGTCTGAGAGACAGGTTTGACAAAACGACGCAGTTTCGGTTTAAAATTTATTTAAAAGATATAATTATACTTAATTAATCGAACAAATTGGCCCGTTAGCTCAGTTGGTTAGAGCGTCGTGCTAATAACGCGAAGGTCGCAGGTTCGAAACCTGCATGGGCCAATCAACATCTTTTTATTTTGTTTTCATTTCGTATAAAGGGCTTATAATAATGGGCCTATAATTAGCCCACACCTTGTTAAACCCGCTTTAAGAAACACTAAAAGAACTAGGGTTTTCGAAGACCGCCTCTTCATCACTGTATATATTACTCATCTTCTCTCCTCTCTCAAATCCAATCAATTTTTTTCATTCTCCGCCGCTTGTATTGTTAGTTAGTAAATTGATATACGATTTTTTTTCCCATTGTGTTGCTGAATCGAATTTTGGCAACGAAGCCTAATTTGCAATTACTTGATCTACAAAATAGTTTTTGTAATGGATCAAGGAATCTATCGTTAGGCGAGAGAGATGATGGAATATTTGTATCCGGTAAGCTTACGTACCTCCGTGAGCTTGCTCTGCCTCTTAAGCTCCCAGCTTTCTTTTTACCAAAGGATCTTCGGTGACTAGGCAGATACATCTATTTCTTATTCTATTTTCTTCAATTTGGTTTTTGTGAATTTTTTTTGATTTTTTAAAAAAAAATTTTGGTTATTGATTGATGATGAGAGTGATGAAAAATATCATTCGGATTCCCTATGATTTCTCTGCGGGGAAAGATGTTTATTTACCAGCTACTTTTGACTCATCATCATCAATAATACACTTTTTTTGTTTGGTTTTCAACTATCGACTTTTGAATTTTTTTTTTGTTGGTTTATATAATTTTTGTGGCCGGTGATGTAATATTATATTTGCTACTCTTGATGAAGGTTAATTTCTTCTCTATGATGATTATCCACCAAGATCTCTGAGGCCTCTTTAAGTTTTGTCAATTGTAAAATCTGTTCTTATATTGAAATTGAATGATTTTGTATTGTACATTTGCATCATATTGTTAAAGTAATATTTAAAAAGGATTACAGTCATCACTTAACCTGCAACGTGATTCCTTGAGGTTGCTTATGAACTCATTTACAAAACTCTTTTTTGGATTGTCTGATATGAAAGAACATGGCGATTATAAGATTAGGTATGACATGAGTTTGACGGACCACTTTGTTTGACTGACAATGATTGCAAACACTTCTGTCGTCCAATAAAAGGAGTTTGCAACACCCGATTTCGAAACGTGTATTTGTACCTAAAATTTGTTCAGTTTACAAATGTCTATTGATGTGTGTTTTCCTAATGATCTATAGATCCTCGATAAATAATTAATCTTCTTCATATGATTCAATCTTTTTCTTTTAATATCAAATTCATTGTCGATCCTAGTTATGTTGCTGCCTAAACCAAAATCCTGGTGAACCCCTAGACAAACATGCCAATTGCGTGGTCATCTGATACTTGGCTTTAGTGTGATCTGCTGGCTAATGGTTAAAATCTCGCAATCTTTAAACTCCTTGAATGTTTAAACATAAACGTTGCGAGTTCTATATCTCTCTTCCTTCCTCTATAGTTTTTCCACTCCAAATTCTGAAGAACGAACATTAACGTTTCAGGAACAGAGCTTGATTCATCCCAATGATATGTTGGAACTCCACTGAAATGTCCATGGGTCTGAGTGCATTATCAAACCATTAGTGATCATTAAAAATACTAAGAAAAGTTTATCATAAAGTTTCTAGGATTGAAATGTGTTACTTGTTAAGCTTGAGAGATCGTAGTTTTGGAGAATGTTGAAGCATACTCATAAGTAGATCCCACTCCATTACATAAGTACAAAACTCCAAATGCACAAGCTGATAGAATATTCTACCAGTAGGAAACGGAGACTACAATTCAAAATCAACACAAACTTAAAGACAACAAGTTTCTCTCAATCCGGTTATAAAGGACATTTACTGTGTATCTTACCTCTGAGGGTAAACATAACAAGAAGCGTTTGACTGATGCAAGAGATCTGAGTATATCACCAACGTTGCTACATGTAACCTCAACATATGCTTCAACAATTTCAGGCATATACTCAACCTTACACTGGTAACTAAAATCCACAATCTTTAAATACTTCAAAGAAGGCGTATTCATTAACAACTCAGGATCTTTTAAACTAGTTGCATCATATATGAATCTTTGCAATGAAGGCAGCAACTCAGGATCCAAATCCAATTCTTCAAGAACAGGACAACTTGATAAAAGCTTTTGAGAAGATTCATCGTTTAGGAAAATAACATAGTCGAGATGTAACGTTTTGAGCAACTTAAAACGTACCGGGAATTTAATATCCACAAGCGATACGTTTCTTAGTTTCAGCTCCACAAGTGTTCCACATGTATAAAACCCCTGAGGCAATCTGCTAGGTTTATTAGTACAGCAGTAATCGAAATTCAGCTCGAGTAAAACCTCGTTTCACTGCAAGTCTAATCCAAAACCCAATATCTAGGTCCCTGCATTGTCGACCTAACTTGAGATGCAAACTATCTAAGACCGGAGCCTTGTTTAATAGCAAAGACCTGTCAACAAACTGCAGAAATTTCCAGTGTTCAGTATCTTTATTGATATCGATGTACTCGAGTTTAGGGACCAACTTCCAAAGATTGAGCCATCGTTTAGACAAAAGACTTGTCTTCAAAACATCTTTTGTACGAAGCAACGAAAGTATATGCAAGATGAAGTCATCGGGCAACAAACTGATTCTGTCCATAAGACTCTCCAAGCTTTTTAATCCAATGAGTTTTGAGAAAATCCTAAATAAAAAACAAAAACGTACGATGAGACTAGGTTTTAGCTTTCAGTTCGTCAATCTGTATAGAAACAAGAATACGAATTGCATATAAAAATGATGGTTTTGTTTTCCCATTATCCAATGCTAATCACATTCAGATAGATACCTGTTACTTCTCGTCTCGACAATAGCTAAGCGAAGGCCTTGTCGTCACTGAAGAACCCTACTTAGTAATTGTACGTACCCTCGGTTAATCTTTGAGTTAGAAAAAAACTGTTATTTTCTAGAACTTATCTGTTTATAATTTTTGCTCTTATCAAAAATATTTTGCAAATAACTCTTTTTCTATTTTGCGGATAATTTAGTTTCAATTTACTTTACAATTTTTAGACTAAATAGACGACTAAAATTTTACACGAATGTAAAATTAATTATTATTATTTTGATAACGAAAAAAAAAATATTTCCCTGGATTTGAGCAATGTTTCAACTTCAAGTGATGCAGAGAAGAAAATATGGCTTTTCAAATAATATTTTTTTCCGATATTCCATACTTTGCATTAAATCACCTGAAGAAAACGAGAAAGGCATTGTAACTTCTAAAGAATATTCCAAAGCTAATTAAGTTCTATCATTCTTCCATAATGACACATACTCCTCTTAATACAAAACACAAGCTCACATTCTGTTGAACCCCTTGACAAACGAGCCAAATACTTCATTCCAAGTGTGGTACGAAGCTCCATTCTCACTTCTGTGGGGTCTGCTGGCGAAAAGGTCGCAATCTTTAGACGCCTTGCATGTTTCAAGATGAAAGTTGCGAGTTCTCTCTCGATCTTCCATCCTCTGTAGTCTCTCCATTCAAAACTCTCAGGAACGAACGACAATGTTTCGGGAACAGAGCTTGGTTCATTCCAATGATCCATAGGACCTCGAGAAACAATAGTGCCGCCATGGATCTGAATTCATTAGTAGACCATAAAAGAAACACTTAGTCAAGAAAAACTTACAAAACCTTTTCATACTTTCAAATGTTTATTTATTTACCTTGTTAAGCTTGAAGGATCGAAGTTTCGGGGAATGTTGGAGCATAGCCATAAGTAGATTCCACTCTGTTACACAAGTGCAAAACTCCAAGTGTTCAAGCTGGTGGAAGGTACAACCTGTAGGAAACTCAGGCTGCAGTACAAAGCAAACAAACAAAAATAAGCATAAAGACCACAAGTTTGATTCGTTCACAACGAAAAGTATATATTTCCTCTGAGGGTAAACATAACGAAAGCATTTTGACTGATGCAAGAGATCTGAGGATATCATCAGTATTGGAACATGTAACTTGGACAAGTGCTTCCACAATCTCAGGCATATACTCAATCATACACTCGCAATAATGATCAAAAGTCTTAAAGAATTTCAAAGAAAGCGTATTCATCACAAGCTAATGCAGCATAGGTAAATCTTTGTAATGTAGGCACCAGAACAGAGAAAGTCTCCACGTTGTCATTTTCAGCTAGATCCGAATCGAATACTTCAAGAACAAGACAGCTTGATAAAAGTTTCTTAGAAGATTCATCGTCTAGAAAAATCACATATTCCAAGTGTAGCGTTTTGAGCTACCGAAAACATACCGGGAATTGAACATACACAAGCGATACGTTTTTTAGTTTTAGCACCATGAGTGTTCCACAAGTAAACAAGCTCTGAGGCAATCTCATAAGCTCATTAATCATATAATTATAATCGAAATTTAGCTCGCGCAAACCTCGTTCCACTCCAGTTTCAACCCAAAATACAACATCTACTTCGCTGCATTGCTTATCAAACTTGAAATGTAAACTCTCTAAAACCGGAGCTGTGCTTAATAGCAACGATCTACCAACAAACCACACAAATCTCCCATGATCAGCAGTCCTATCGCAGTCGATGTATTGGAGTTTAGGAACCAACTTCCAAAGATTCCGCCATCGTTTTGACAGAACACTTGTGCTCAAAACATCTTTTGTAGGAAGCAATGAAAGTATATGCAAGAGGAAATTATTTGGCAGCAATCTGATTCTGTCCATAGGAATCTCCAAGCTTTTAATCTAATGAATCTGTAGTCAATACAGAGAGAAATGTAAACCCTAAATCAGAGACAAAACGATGAGACCATATGAAAAGTCAAATATTTTCCTCCATCTTTACAGAAACAAGAATACGAATGAGATATGATATTCAAAGTTTGATCCTTTCTAAAGTTCACTGGAATAAATCAAATCAAACAAAAGTCTATTAAAAGAGAGAATGAAAAAAATACCCAAAAATCATCAGATGTTTATTAACATTTATAAATCTCTTAGGAGGTTTGTAAAAGAGTTAAGAAAATTACTTTACTTGTTGCTTCTCGACAATGGCAAGGAAAGGAACTCGTCGTCACTGAAGAACCCTAATTACACATTTTGCTTTTTTTCTTTTCTTTTTTTTTTCCTCTGTTTTTTTCTTTCTACCCATTACACATTTTACACATTTTCCTCTGTTTTTTTTCATTTTCGATTTTAATTTAATTGTTGTTAATCACAAGGTTATATTTTTCTTTCTGTTAAAAGGCGTAAACTTTATGCGCTTTTCGTTCAAGTGAAAGTTTCAATCTTTGATTACAACTTATATAACGAAGTATTAAATTCTCTAAACTTCAAAGAAGGCGTATTTACCACAATATCAGATTCATATATCAAGAAGAAACAAAATTTCACTCAAGATGAATCATTTTACTCGAGTTTGAGAACCAATTTCGTTTAGACAAAAATAGTTTTTTTTTTTAATTTCATTCAGAATCTTCAGTACCTAAAAAAAGGTTCAGAGATATCAGCCAATACCAAAAGGTTGAAGTCACTCTCAGGTTTACAAGAGTCAATAACAGAGTCACTCCAAAGTCAAAAACTCTTGTGCGATCGTTGAGGTACTAAGGAAGAGAGTCCACACCAGCATTTAATCAAACACAAGCTCACATTCTGCTGAACCCCTCGACAAACGTGCCAATTGCGTGATCATCAGATATTTCGTTTCCAGTGTAGTGGATCTGTGGGCAAGTGGGGAAAAACTCGCAATCTTTAAACGCTTTGAATGTTTCAAGATAAACGTTGCGAGTGCTAACTCTCTTTTCCCTCCTCTGTAGTTTCTCCACTCCAAAGTCTCAAGAATGAACATCAACGTTTCAGGAACAGAGATTGGTTCATCCCAATGACATGTTGACGGTCCATCACCGTAGCTTTTGGTCTGAGTGCATTATTAAACCATTAGAGATAATTATAAAAAAAAACACGAAAAGCGTATCATAGTTTCTAGGATTGAATGTGTTACATCGTTAAGCTTGAGTGATCGTAGTTTCGGGGAATGTCGAAGCATACTCATAAGTAGATCCCACCCCGTTTCATAAGTGCAATACTCCAAATGCACAAGCTGATGGAAAATTCTACCAGTAGGAAACAGAGCCTGAAATACAAGACAATACAAACGTAAAGACAAAAAGTTTTTTGATCCGGTTAAAAAGGAAATTTACTGTTGTTGTCAATTGTATCTTACCACTGTGGGTACACATAAGAAGAGGCGTTTGACTGATGCAAGAGATCTGAGGATATCATCAACGTTGTAACTTGTAACATCAACATGTGCTTCCACAATTTCAGGCATATACTCCTCAATCTTACACAGGTCACTTGAATCATCAAGCATCAAATACTTCAAAGAAGGCGTATTCATCAACAAATAAGTATAACTTGAATCATTTGCATCATAGATGAATCTTTGCAATGAAGGCACCATAACAGATAAGGTATTCACATTGTCATCTTCGGCTCGAGTCAAAAACAAGTCTTCAAGAACAGGACAGCTTGATAAAAGCTCCTGAGAAGATTCATCGTCTAGGAAAATCACATAGTCGAGATGCAACGTTTTGAGCAACTCAAAACATACCGGGAATTTAACATCCTCAAGCGATACGTGTTTTAACTTTAGCACCACGAGTGTTCCACATGTATATAAGCTCTGAGGCAATTTCATAGGCTCATCCGTCATATAACGATAATCGAAATTTAGCTCACGCAAGCCTCTTTCTACTGCAGTTTCAACCCAAAATACAACATCTACTTCGCTGCATTGCCTATCTAACTTGAAATGCAAACTCTCTAACACTGGAGCCGTGCTTAATAGCAACGATCTATCCACAAACCGGACAAAATTCCCCTGAACAGCATTCATTTCACAATCAATGTACTCGAGTTTAGGAACCAACTTCCAAAGATTCCGCCATCGTTTTGACAGAACACTTGTGCTCAAAACATCTTTTGCAGGAAGCAATGAAAGTATCTGCAAGAGGGAATCATTGGGCAAAAAACTGATTCTATCCAAGCTTTTATTCCAATGAGTTTTTCTTTTCTTTTTTTTTTCTTTAACTTTCCTTGTATTCATTCTTTTGTGTCTCTCCCTGAAAAGATTACATTTTTTTGCTGTCAATACCAATGTAAACTCTAAATCAGAGATTAAACGATGAGACCATATGAAAAATCAAATCTTTTCTACAATCTTTATAGAAACAAGAATACGAATTAATGGCATACGAAATTCAAAAGCTTGATGCTTTCTAAAGTTCACCCAGAAATCATCTGATGCAATTAACATTCAGAAGGCTCTAAGGAATTTTAATGAAGTAAGAAATGGTTTTACCTTGCTGCTTCTCGACAATGGCAAGAAATTGAACTCGTCGTCACTGAAGAACCCTAATTACACATTTTGCCCCCTTCTTTTTTTTTCCTCTGTTCATTTATCTTCCTACCCGTGACTTTAGTTCTTTTTCACAAGGTTAGTATATTACGGGGAAAAACAACAATAATTAATTACACTTGATTTATTTTTTAACCCCTAGGAATTACACTTTGCTTCAGACTTGATTCTAACATTTTCTGAACAATTTCCGTTTTGACTTGACTCTTTTACTTCTAAAAGAATGATGTGTTAGGACTTTTGTTTCTTTCATAAAAATTAATTTTATATATATTTTAAATCAATTAATGTTATTAAATTGTAAACTTCAAAAGTTAATTATTGAAAATAATTGAATCTATGAATTATAATAGATTTAGAATTAAATAATATTTTTTTGGTAAAAGAAAATAATAGTATTTTAAAATTCATTGTTTATTAATTTGTGTAAAATTTCCATTATTTCCTACACGAATAAAATGTTACACAATTACCTAATAAAATTTTTATTTTATTTTAGGTTCAAAGTATACCACGTACTAAATCTAAAACTCGTCATTTTACGTCTACTTTAGTACAAATAAAGACGAAAGTCAACACAAAAAAAAAAAACAAACGAGAGAAACAGAGCAAATGGTTTAATAATTCTTCTTTATAGTATCATTTAACCGAACACAAGCTCACATTCTGCTGAACCCATGGCAACCGCACTAATTCCGTAATCAGACGATATATCTCTCTCACTTCGGTTGCCGCCGGGCAGAAAATTGCAATCTTTATACTTTTTGAATGTTTCAAGATAAACGTTGTGAGTTCTCTTTCTATCTTCCATCCTCTATAGCATACATCAACATTTCAAGAACAGAGCTTGGTTCCTCCCAATGACTCATTAGGATTTTGAGAAAGATTGTCATGGATCTGAGTATATGATTAAACCCATTAAAGATTTATACCAAAAAATAAAAACCGCAAATAATTTCATAGTATATCTTTAAATTTTATTTACCACTTTAAGCTTGAGAGATCAAAGTTTTGAAGAATGTTGGAGCATATAAGTAGATCTCACTCCGCTTTACAAGTGCAAAACTCCAAATGCAAAAGCTGATGGAAAATACGATCAACAGGTTCCGGACCGGTCCTGAGCACAAGCGGGCTAACCCTATATTTGCGGCTGGTCATATAATAAGTACATTTTCTGCCGTTACATTTCATAAAACTTTAGTAGTGTGTCTAGGAGTTGATGAGTTCGATTCTAAATCCAGCCACATTATTAGTTTTTTTTTTTTTCTTTAAATTTATTTATAATAAATCTAACTTTTTTTTTGCATATAGCCCATAAATTTTTAGGGCCGTGCCTGAATAGGTTTCCAATGATAGTATATTCTGCAAGGAAATGAACTCGTCGCCACTGAAGAACCTTAATTGCACATTTTGCCTTTTTCATGTTTTTTTATTCTCTACCCGTTACTTTAGTTCGATCAGTTCTTTTTTGATATTAATTTTCTTTTTTTTTTTTACTTACAAGGTTATATTTTTTTTCAGTTAAAAGGCATAAATTTATACGCTTTTAGTTCAATTAAAAGTTTCAATTTTTTGATTATTACAACTTATATAACGGAAGTACAAAATTCTCTACACTTCAAAGAAGGCATTTACCACAATAACAAGATTCATATTCAACAAGGTACAAAATTTTCACTATAGATGAATCTTTGCTCGTCAAAAAATACAAATGAAACATTTTCAATAAAGCAAGGACACTCGACCCACGACTAAACAAAACCGCAAGAATCTTCAATATTCATTCAGTAGCATGATTGCTATCATTTTACTCGAGTTTATGAACCAATTTCGTTTACACAAAATAGTTTTTTTTTCCTTTTTATTTTGACTCATATTCAGAATCTTGAGTACCTAAAAAAGAGGTTCAGAGATATCAGCCAATACCAAAGGATGAAGTCACTCTCATGTTTACAAGAGTTCAATAACAGAGTCACTCCAAACTCTTGTGCGATCGTTGAGGTACTAAGGAAGAGAGTCCACACCAGCATTTAACCAAACACAAGTTTACATTCCGCTGAACCCCTCGACAAACATGCCAATTGCATGATCATCAGATATTTCGCTTCCACTGTAGTGGATCTGCGGGCAAGTGGGGAAAGACTCGCAATCTTTAAACGCCTTGAATATTTCAAGATAAACGTTGCGAGTGCTAACTCTCTTTTCCCTCCTCTGTAGTTTCTCCACTCCAAAGTCTTTAGAACGAGCATCAACGTTTCAGGAACATAGCTTGGTTCATCCCACTGATGTGTTGGCGCTCCATCAACGTAGCTTTTGGTCTGAGTGCATTATTAAACCATTAGAGATTATAAAAAAACCACGAAAAGCGTATCATCGTTTCTAGGATGGAATGTTTTACCTCGTTAAGCTTGAGTGATCGTAGTTTAGGGGAATGTTGAAGCATACTCATAAGTAGATCCCACTCCGTTTCAGAAGTGCAAAACTCCAAATGCACAAGCTGATGGAATATTCTACCAATAGGAAACGGAGACTGCAATATAAACGTAAAGAGTAAAGACCACAAGTTAAAAAGGGAACTCACTGTTGTTGTCAATTGTATCTTACCGCTGTGGGTACACATAAGAAGAGGCGTTTGACTGATGCAAGAGATCTGAGAATATCATCAACGTTGCTACATGTAACATCAACATGTGCTTCCACGATTTCAGGCATATACTCAATCTTACACTCATGACTATCATCAGCAAGCTTTAAATACTTCAAAGAAGCCGTATTCATCAACAACTCAGTATCACTTAAATCGGTTGCATCATAGACGAATCTTTGCAATGAAGGCACCATAACAGAAAAGGTAGTCACATTTTCATAATTGGCTCGATCCAATAACAAGTCTTCAAGAATAGGACAGCTTGATAAAAGCTTCTGAGAAGATTCATCGTTTAGGAAAAACCACATAGTCGAGATGCAGCATTTTGAGCAACTCAAAACATACCGGGAATTTAACATCCACAAGCCATACGTTTTTTAGTTTCAGCACCACAAGTGTTCCACAAGTAAACAAGCTCTGAGGCAATCTCCTAGGCTCATTATGATAATGATAATCGAAATTCAGCCTGCGCAAACCTCTTAATTCCACTGCAGTTTCAACCCAAAATACGATATCTACTTCGCTGCATTTGCGGCCAAGCTTGAAATGTAAACTCTCTAAAACACGAGCCGTGCTTAATAGCAACGATCTATCTACAAACCGCAAAAATCTCCCATGATCAGCATTCAAATCACAATAGATGTACTCGAGTTTAGGAACCAACTTCCAAAGATTCCGCCATCGTTTTGACAGAACACTTGTGCTCAAGACATCTTTTGTAGGAAGCACTGAAAGTATCTGCAAGAGGAAATCATTGGGCAACAATGATTCTGTCCATAGGAATTTCCAAGCTTTTATTCCAATGATGGTTTTGCCGTCAACACCTAGAGAGATGTTAAACCCTAAATCAGAGACAATGACGAGACCATGTGAAAATTCAAATCTTTTCTACAGTCTGTATAGAAACAAGAATACGAATGACATATGAAATTCAAAAGTTTGATGCTTTCTAAAGTCCATTAAAGAGAAAATGAAAAAATACCTAAAAATCATCCGATGCAACTAACATTCAGAAGTAGGAAATGGCTGTTGCTTCTAGACAGTGGCAATGGACGGAACTGCTCGTCATTGAAGAACCCTAATCAGACATTTTGCCCCCTTTTCTTTTTAGGTTTCGAATGATGACTAAAAATTGTTTAAGTCGAATAAGTGTGGATTATGTGGAATAAGTGGTAAAAGTGTAGTAGATAAGGTGATTCAAGCGGTCCAGATTGAATGGTGAATAAAAATAACAAACAGTACAAACAAATATTTAATTGATAAAGCATATAAAATCACTTACTTTAAATAAATTTAGTATTATTGTTACAAATTTTATTTTGTCATATTATTTTATCATTTTAACATGTAACTTTGAAAAAAATGAGTATGCACATATTATATTAAATTTGTAAAAAATGGTACAAATAAAAATTTAAATAAAATCTCTTACAAAAATATCATATGTTATTTTCAATTTTATCAAATTTAAAAATTTATACTATTATATAACATCATTGTTTTAGTGTTGAGTGTTTGTCATATTGTTCTAGCTTGATCTTCAACAAATACATATTCCTCTTCATATCATTTAACCGAACACAAGCTCACATTCTGCTGAACTCCTCGGCAAACACACCAGTTCCGAAAATTTTGTTAATTTCAATAGATATATTAGAAGTCTTAGCTAAAAATTACCTCAATTTTAAAATGAAGTATGGACAACTTGCATCGCCATTTTATTATCCAAGTATCGACAGAAGGCGAAGAAAAGCCCTAAATCAGATACGAAACGATGATATAAGCAGAGCTGACTTAGGATATGTGAGAAGTGGCGTGACGGCTCCCAATCCAATAATATAATGGGTTTGAGTTTTGATAGTGACATGACATCTAACTCCAAATCCAATAATAACATAGGCTCAATCTGGATTTGAATTTGGCTAATGGCATAATAACATTTTAAATCATTAGTCAAATGATACTGCTGTAAACCGCTGGCGGATCTAGAAGCAAAATTTATATAGGAAAAAATTCTTAAAAACTTGAAAATTTTGTTAATTTCAATAGATGTATTAGAAGTCTCGGCTAAAAATTATCTGAATTTTAAAATTAAGGATGGACCATTTGCCTTGCTCCTTTATTATCCTAGGTCCGCCGCTGAGTGTCGACAAAGGGTGAAGAAAAACCTAAATCAGATACGAAACGATGATATAAGCATAGCTGACTTAGGATATGGGAGAAGTGGTGTGACGGCTCCCAGCCCAATTTCGGGTTCCGAACATATATTATAATGGGTTTGAGTTTTGATAGTGCCATGACATCTAACTCCAAATCCAATAATAAAATAAGCTCAATCTGGATCTGAATTTGGCTAATGACATAATAACATCATATTATACATCATTAGTCAAATGATTCTGCTATAAACTGGTGGCGGATCTAGAAGCAAAATTTACATGGGCAAAATTCTTACAAACTTAAAAATTTTGTTAATTTCAATAGATGTATTAGAAGTCTCGGCTAAAAATTACCTAAATTTTAAAACGAAGGATGGACCATTTGCCTCAACCCTTTATTATCCTAGGTCCACCGCTGAATGTCAAAAAGGGTGAAGAAAACCCTAAATCAGATACGAAACGATGATATAAGCAGAGCTGACTTACGAAATGAGAGAAGTGGTGTGACGGCTCTCGGCCCAATTCCAGGTTCCGAACATCCAATAATAAAATTAATGGGATAATTTTGGATTTGAATTTGGGTAATGGCATAATAACATCATATTATAACAATTTTCAAAATTAAGTTGGCCTAAACCTCGTTCCACTGCGTTTTTAATCGAAAACCAAATATCTTCGTCGCCGCATTCTCGATCTAACTTGAAATGTAAACTCTCTAAGACTGGAGCCGTGTTTAGTAGTAGAGATCTGTCCTCAAACCGTAAAATTTTCAGATAATTAAAATCCTCGTTGATGTCGATATACTGGAGTTTAGGAACCAACTTCCAAAGATATTGCCATCGTTTTGACAAAAGACTAGTGTTTAGGACATCTTTTGTAGGAAGCAATGAAAGTGTCTGCAATAAGAAATCATCGGGCAAGAAACTGATTCTGTCCATACAACTCTCTAACTTCGAATCCAAAGATTTAGGCTGTCAACACTGAGGAGAAATGAGAACCCTAAATTAGAGACAATAACGACAAGACCAGATTTTAGCTCTCTTTTCTTCAATCTGAAGTAAACCCCCGAGAAAATCATCCAGTTGTTTTATTCATATTCAGAAAGCTCTAAGGAAGTTTAACAAAGTAAGAAATGGCTGTACCTGTTGCTTCTCGACAATGGCAAGGAAAGGAACTCGTCGTCACTAAAGAGTCCTAATTAGACATTTCTATATTTTTTTTTTGTTGAACCATCTTCATTTGACGTAGTTCTTTTTGGGTTATACATTTTATTTATTTATTTTACGGCCAAAAGGTATATACTGGTCTCATGCCAATGATGCCGTAAAATAAATAAATTAAACTGGTCTAATGGTAAACGCAGATATATATGACAGTGAACTTGGAGCTAAAATGCATCATTGGGATGAGCCAAGTTCTGTTCCTGAAACGTTCGGATTTCAACATTATTTTTCTTCACAACTCATGTTTAAATAAAGAGACCCTTCTGAATCTAACAAAAACAAGCTTTGAAGTTTGAAACAAATGAAGTCTTTTAATTAAAAAAAAACAGAAAAAAGAAAAAAAGAAGTTTGAAACAAATGCGAAAGTCAACCAAGAAGAAAAGGTTTGACCAAGAAAACAAACGATAGAAACAGAGCAAATGGTTTATAAGAAGGGATATGCAACAAAACTGTCTTAGCAGCAGCTTTTGTTCAAACAGCTTTAGAATCAGATGGTTTCAGACTTTCAACCAAAGATAAGCTGACATGTCTTTGAGCCTCTAGACATTACTGCCAACTCTGTGAGCATTCCATGTTTCTTCTTCAATGAGGTGGCTACTGGCGAGAAAATCGCAGTCTTTAAACTACAAGAATGCTTCAAGATAAACGTCGCGAGTTCTTCATATATCTTCCATCCTCTGTAGTTTCTCCACTCCAAAGTTTCAAGACCGAACTTCAACGTTTCAGGAACAGAACTTGGCTCATCCCAATATAACAATGGTTCTCTGAGTATACCATCACGTCTCTGAGTATACATCATACCAATACTAGAGATTAAAGATAAGATTGAAAAAAAAAAAAAATCCGAAAAGTTTAAAGGGTTAAATGTTTTACATCATTGAGTTTGAGAGCTCGTAGTTTCGGAGAATGTTTGAGCAGCATCATAAGTAGATCCCATTCTAGATCACGTGTGCAATACTCCAATTCTACAAGATGATGGAAGATTTTACCAGTAGGGTATGGGGACTGCAAATAGAATCACAGCAAAGACTATGAAAATTTTGGTTACCTCTTGAGGAAAAGTTAAAGCGTTTATTAATTTACCTCTGAGTGTAAACATAAGGAGAGGCGTTTGACTGATGAAAGCGAACTGAGGATATTGTCAGTATTCCAATAGACAGCTTTGACATTCGCTGTAACGATCTCAGGCATTTTCTCAATCCTACACGCGTAACCGTGATCTACAATCTCTAAGTATTTCAAAGAAGGAGCATTCATCACGAACTCAGAATCATCTTCATGAGTAGCACAACTTCCATCATAGATTAACTTTTGTAACGAAGGCACACTAATAGAGAAGGTTTTAACGTTGTCATTCCTATCTCGATTCACAACCAAGACTTCAAGAACGTTGCAGCCTGATAAAATCTTCTTAGTGGATTCATCGTCGAAGTAAATCACCGATCGAAGGTGCAACGTTTTGAGGCTCAGAAAAAGTACCGGGAATGTAACATCCGTAAGCGATACATTGGTGAGTTTAAGTACCACGAGTGTTCCACATTCATACAAAATCTGAGGCAATCTGATAGGCTCATCAATAGCACAACTTAACTCGTAATTCAGCTCACGCAAACCTTTTCCCAGGGCAATTTTAACCCAAAACCCGATCTCTGATTCACTAACGTTACGACTTAACTTGAAATGTAAACTCTCTAAGAACGGAGCCTTGTTTAATATCAAAGTTTTATCCACAAACCACACATCTCTCCAACGACTCCAATTATCAGCATTCCTATCAGAAAAGATGTACTCGAGTTTAGGAACAAACATCCAAACAGATTGCCATCGTTTAGACAAAACACATGTCTTCAAGACGTCTTTTGTAGGAAGAAATGAGAGTATCTTGAAGAGCAGATCATCGGGCAAGAAACTTATCATGTCCATTGGACTCTCCAAGCTTTTAGTCAAATGATTCTGCTGTCAACCGGTGGTGGATCTAGAAGCAAAATTTACATGAGGCAGAATTCTAAAAAATTTGAAAATTTTGTTAATTTCAATAGATATATTAGAACTCTCAGCTAAAAATTACCTCAATTTTAAAATGAAGTATGGACAACTTGTCTCGCCCTTTTATTATCTTAGGTCCGCCACTGAGTGTCGACAGAGGGCGAAAAAAACCCTAAATCAGATACGAAACAATGATATAAGCAGAGCTGACTTAGGATATTGGAGAAGTCGTGTGAAGGCTCCCGGCCTAATTACGGGTTCCGAACATATATTATAATGGGTTTGAGTTTTGATTGTGATATGACATCTAACTCCAAATCCAATAATAAAGTAGGCTCAATCTGGATTTGAATATGGGTAATGGCATAATAACATCATATAATAAATCATTTAGTCAAATGATTCTGCTGTCAACCGGTGGCGGATCTAGAAGCAAGATTTACATAGGACAGAATTCTAAAAAACTTGAAAATCTTGTCAATTTCAATAGATATATTAGAAGTCTCAGCTAAAAATTACCTGAATTTTAAAATGAAGTATAGACCAATTCCCTCGCCCCTTTATTATCCTAGGTCCGCCACTCGGCAAAAGATGAAGAAAACCCTAAAGTAGATACAAAACGATGATATAAGCAGAGCTGACTTAGGATATGGGAGAAGTGGTGTGACGGCTCTCAGCTCAATTCCGGGTTCCGAACATATCTTATCTTATATAGTAGGGTTAACTATGAAATGCTATTACGTGTCCTTTTAAATAACACACATTTTCTCTTTTTCCAATTTATTACTTTTAGATTATTTTCTTTCTAACTTAAAAATCTAACATACTAACACAATAAATCTAATAGAAAAATATATTATTGCTATAAAAAAACAAACCACAAAATCTCAAACTCTCAATCTCCACTAAATACTTCACACAAAAAAATTTAAATAAAAATGCTTCCAAAATCAAACCTAAAAATCTGAATCTTTACTATAGTTTTTAAAATATAATATCCTCTAATGTTTAAGAGATATACTTTAAAACCGCAGGATATACTTCTAAAAATATAATAAAGTAGAGTTACCTTTCCGTGGAGCTCCAAAATATTGATACATGTCCTTTCTAAATCACACATTTTTCTCTTTTTCGAATTTATTTATTTTAGATTATTTTATTTCTAACCAAAAAAATAACCAACAATAACACTTGGCTAAAATTCAAGTTTGTAAATTTTCTTACATCCAACCCCCCCCCCTCCTCCCCCGTCATGGGCTCTAATCTAAATTAAATATTGCTATAAAAATGCTACTAGTTTAATTAAATTACAAATTTAAAAACAGAAAAACTGTGTCATAAACCTAACTACTAAACAAAACAAAAAATTTGTCAACACAAGCACTACTAATCAAAAAGAATTAATACTAAAAATGAAGGACAAATAAGCCTAAAATTAAAAGCAATTAAATATGATACAATAATAAAAAAAAAAAACCGAATTCAACATCTGTTTTATACTAATATATAAATAGCAAGTGCACATACAACACCAATTTTGATATTAATCAAGTTTAGAATAATAATAATATAAATTTTAAAGAAAAAACTATGAAAATTCAAATAATATGTGATTTTGAATAACAACTTTAGTGACAAATCTGTTATATAATTTAAATATTTATAGAAAAATATTATTAATAAAATATTTTGAGTACAAATAAAAATAACAATCATAATAATAATTTAAAGGATAATTAAAATAACTAACGAAAATGCAAAAATAAAAAATAACATTAAAAAGCAATATATATACAACTAAAATATAATAAATAAATCAATATATATTAAATCTGTGCAACGCGTGTATCCGTGGGAATTACTGTAGTATTATAATGAGTTTTTGTTTTGATAGTGACATGACATCTAACTCCAAATCCAATAATAAAACGGGCTCAATTTGGATTTGAATTTGGGTAATGGCATAATAACATCATATTATAAATTTGACTACATGCATTTGTCAAAAATATATGATTTAACCATTAGGTAACTACACTTGATTTAAAACTTAAAAGCGGTCACATATCTGACGCCCAGTTATTCGGATTTCAACATTTGTATTGCAGATTTGACCTTATTCTTTACTTTTCTGAACAATATGCTTAGCTTTGAATTAAATTTATTAAGTGAAACATTCTTTTTCTTCACAACTCATGTTAAATAAAACCCTTCGGATCGAATTTAACAAACACAAGCTTTGAAGTTTGAAACAAATGAAAAAGTCAGACAAGAAAAGGCTTGACCAAGAAAACAAAAGAGAGAAACAAAGCAAATGGTTTATAAAAAGAGATGCAACAAAACTGGCTCAGAGCTTTTCTTTTCAAACAGCTCTACGATCAGACGATGAGATGGCTTTAGACTTTCAGCCAAAGATAAGCTGACATGTCGCTGACCCTCTAGACATAAGTGCAAACTCTGTGAGCATTCCATGTTTCTTCTCCAATGTGGTGACTCCTGGTGAGAAAATCGCTATCTTTAAACGACAAGAATGTTCCAAGATAAAACTCGCAAGTTCTCTTTCTATCTGCCCTCCTCTGTAGTTTCTCCACCCAAAAGTTTCAAGACCGAACATCAACGTTTCAGGAACAGAACTTGGCTCATCCCAATGTAACAATTCTTCTCCAAAATACCATCATGTCTCTGATTATACATACATTAAACCAGTACTAGAGATTAAAGATGAGACTAAAACCAAAAAAAAAAAACTACAAAGTTTAAAGTGTTAAATGTTTTACATCATTGAGTTTGAGAGCTCGTAGTTTCGGAGAATGTTTGAGCAATGACATAAGTAGATCCCATTCTGTATCACATGTGAAAAACTCCAATTCTACAAGCTGATGAAAGATTTTACCAGTAGGATATGGAGACAGCAATAGAATCACAAAGACTATCAAAGTTATGAAAATTTTGGCTACCTCAGAGGAAAAGTTAAACGTTTATTAATTTACCTCAGAGGCGTTTGATGGATGTAAGAGAACTGAGGATATTGTCAGTATTCCAGTAGATAGCCTCGACATTCGCTGTAACGATCTCAGGCATTTTCTCAATCGTACACTCGTAACCGTGATCTACAACCTCTAAGTATTTCAAAGAAGGAACATTCATCACCAACTCAGAATCACCATCATGAGTAGCCCATCTTCCACAATAGATTAACTTTTGTAACGAAGGCACCCTAATAGAAAAGATTTTAACATTGTCATCCCTATCTCGATTTACAACCAAGACTTCAAGAACTTTGCAGCTAGATAAAATCTTCCGAGGAGATTCATCGTCTAAGTAAATCACCCATCGAAGGTGCAACGTTTTGAGGAACTGAAAACATACCGGGAACTTGACATCCGTAAGCGATACATTGGTGAGTTTAAGTACAACGAGTGTTCCACAAGTAAACAAGCTTTGAGGTAATCTGCTAGGCTCATCAATAGCACACCCATACTCGAAATTCAGCTCACGCAAACCTCGTTCCACCGCAATTCTAACCCAAAATCCGATATCTGATTCGCTACATTTCCGAACTAGCTCGAAATGTAAACTCTCTAAGACCGGAGCCATGCTCAGTAGTAACGTTCTATCCACAAACCGCACAAATATCCCATGATCAGCATTCCTATCGCAATCGATGTATTCGAGTTTATGAACCAACTTCCAAAGATATTTCCATCGTTTAGACAAGACACTAGTTTTCAAGACATCTTTGTAGGAAGCAATGAGAGTATCTGCAAGAGGAAATCATCAGGCAAGAAACTGATCCTGTCCAAATGGACTCTCCAAGCTTTAAGTCAAATGATTCTGCTGTCAACACAGAGAGAAGAAAACCCTAAATCAGATACGAAACAATGATACAGGGGTTTCAAACAGAGGAATCACAACAAGCAAAACTCATAAAAGAGAGACTGAAAATACCCAAAAATTGCCAATCACATTTACAAGAGAGAGTAAGAAATGGCTAACCTTAGAACCCTAACTAGTTTACTTATGCCGTCGTTTTTTTTGGGTTAATTATATTTTTTGTTTTTTTTTCTGGTTGCCATAAAAATAAAAGGCTATATATTTGGAATTAATGGCAAGAAATTAGGATTCCACTTCAATATTGAGTTAGAGAATTTGGAGTTTAGGGGAATCTTGCAACAGAGACATAAGTCTAACCAACTTTCACTACATGTACGTATCTCCAACGATTTAAGTCGATGAAAGTTTTTTCCTTTGGGATACATTCTAAAGGTTAATAATCAATAAAATCCAAGCTTTATCCTGAAACTTACAACAACTTCAGCAAATTATCATCATTCACTTTGTTGAAATTATGAATATTGCAATAAATGAATCTTGCAATTTAGCAAATTTTGGGTTTTAGGTTAGCATTCAAACCTTTCTAAAACTCAGTAGACACGATCCAATATCCATAAAACAAGGGCTCAAGAACTCCAAAAGAAAAGGAAGGGAAACAAAAAGTTGCAAAGACTGACTCTCACTTAAAGATTAGAACGAGATACAATGCTGCAGATAAATTTTGGTCTAAGAGTGATCAGTATGAACTTTTCCTCAGTTGAATACAAGCTCACAAGTTGTTGAAACCCTTCGCGACAACGATAAATCCTGAAGCATCTGCAGTTTGTCCTTAAGATCATTGGATCTAGAAGTGAAACTCGCTTTCTTTAAACAGGCTGCGGTTTTCAAAATAAACGTTGAGAGTTCTTTCTCTTCTTGAGTTCCTGCGTACATTTTCCACTCCAAAGTTTCAAGATTTGAGAACAAACATCTTGGCACAGAGCTCGGTTGATTCCAATGAGGCCGGGGATTCATAACAACAAGATGACACTGAGAATCCATAAGGTTGCAATGTATACAGTACATCAGAATCATCATAGAATTGAAAATTCAAAGCTAAAAAAAATATAGATCAAGGAGACTAAATAATAAAACACACCTGATTGATTTTGATAACCTTCAAGCTAGGCGAATCTTCGAGCAGATGCATAAATAGATCCAGCCACTCTGATTTGCATGTACATACCTCCAAATGTTTGAGTCTATTGAAGCAACTACCAACAGGATACACAACCTGCTTAAAAAAAAAAAGGGTAGGATACAAAATAAACATACGAGCAACTATAATGCTTAAAGCCCGAGAATGAAGGCTGCAATGGCAAAAACTAAGAGACCAACAAAATTACCTCTGAAGCCGATAAACATAAACGAAAATGCTCGACCGAAGCAAGAGAATGCAGAATCTTCTCGGGTCGGCAGAGAATTACCTCAATATTGGCTTTCACCACCTTACTAATGTTGATACTCTCGCTAAACGAAAGGCTACCCGAACGATGTACAATGTGAAAGTATTTCAAAGAAGGAGCATCTATCAAAAGCCCCGTGACTTTGGAATTCTTAGATGAGTTGAGCAAAGATAATCTCTTCAAGGAAGGCAGTGCAATCTTAAAAAACAGATCGGGCTCGTTGTGGTAATTTTCTTTTATGAATAAGTCTTCAAGAACAGGACAATTAGGTAAAGTTTAGAGAACTCTCGTCAGAGTGAGTAATCGATATAAGGGATAATGTTTTGAGAGACCTTAGACAAACCAAATCAGGAACATACAAGCTAACGCGTGCCAGTTTCAAAACCACAAGTGTTTCACAAGTAACAGGCTTTTCGGAATTATGATTGTCCAATATAAATAGGAATCGATTGTTAGCTCCATTAGACCACGTTTCACGGCGGTTCCAACCCAAATGTCAAGATCTCCATTTGTACTACAACATCCATCTAGTTTTAGATACAAACTTTGTAGAACCTGACCTTCCCGTGACATCAAAGATCTGTCCACCAAACGGCAAAATTTCCCATATTCAGGGTCTGGAGCTCCCCAATATGTAGATTCGGGAAAGTAAGTGCTGGCATCAAACTCAAGTCTTGGTACCAACATTCCAACTAAGGATTCTTGTGGTTCTAGAGGATCCAGCTACAGGAGAACCAGGAACGGAGAGCTTTCCCCCCTTTTCCGCCCCAACTCTTTCGAATGCTGGTTTTAAGAATGAGTGATTGCCCTTCTCCGACCCTTACTGCCCAACCTGCGAGAAGAGAGACTTAAAGCGTTTAGACAAAAGCATAGTTTGCATTAATTCTTCTGTCGGAAGAAATGACAATACCTTCGATAAGGTTTCGTCAGGTAAGTGACTGATTCTATCCATTAGAAAAACAATGATTTTTCTAGAGACGAATTAGCTGAAGACCAAAATTTTTATTTTTATTTTACTTTCACTTTCCGACCTAAATTAGCATCCGAAAACAAGGAGATTACGAAGGGAACCTTACTGCTTTCTTCAATTTGTTATGGAAATCAAGTAACTGGTTATATAAACCTACACTCATGAAAAGGAACCAGACGAAGTTATTAGCGAGATTCGAAGATGACTAAACTCCAAATTATTGCAGCAAACTAGGAACAAAGACAGGATTTCAAAGTGATTCGTTACAAAAGCGAAGAATAAGAAGAGAACACAAAGAAAGGAAATGACTTTACTAGTTTACTCTGCTCCTTTGTCTCATATGAACCCTAATGAATTTTTATATTTTTCTGTCGTCCAAAACATATAATATGAGAACCCTAATGAATCTTTTTTTGTCGTCCAAACCCTAATGAATCTTTTTTTGTCGTCCAAACCCTAATGAATCTTGAAGACGGCGATGGTCTTTGTATTAACCATATTAAACCGCAAACAGAGCATAACCAGTTTGAGGAAGATAGAAATCCAATAACATTTTCCTAATCGAAAGAGATTAAAGAGTAACAGAAACAAGTTAAATGTTTTTTTCTTCCAGCACGAAGAGACGTAAAGCAAGAAGTTAAAAAAAATCAGTGAGCTAAAAACAATAGAAAAGATAAACATAACAAGTTGTAATTTCTGATCTAAGATTCAGGTTCAATAGTCCAGCTGAAGGCAAGTAGACAGGATTGTGAACGCCTAGATGATAAGGGGAAATCATTGAGCATCTCAAGTTTCTTGTCGTGATCAATGGACTTGAAAGAGATAATAGTTGCCTGCTTTAAACAACTTGCAATTCTTAAGATGAATGCTACTACTTCTTTCTCTGTTTTTGTTCCTCCATAATGTACCCATTTAAAGGTTTCAAGACTAGGTAGCATATATTCAGGCACCAAGATCGTTTCATTCCAGCATGGGTGCGGTACTTCTTCCCGAAGGTTATGGCACTGAGATACAAGTACATCACATCATATCAATCAGATTGATATAGTACTCAAAGACAATGAATTAAATGAAGTGAAATATATGTTAATAATTACCTCTTTTATTATGAGAGTTTTTATATTAGGAGAATCTCTGAGCACACGTATAAGTACATTCAACCATTCTGTCTCGCATATGCATATCTTTAAATATACAAGACATCGGAAGATACTACCAACCGGATAAGAATCCTGCATAACAATGTGTCAATAGTTTTGATCATAAGAGAACTCGATTAGAGACCAAATCAATTATAGTTCATTTAATTCTTCCCAAGGAAAATAAAAACCAAAAATGCAGATGGCAGAAGGATGGAAACAACATATTACCTTTGAGGTCGGTAAGCAAAGGTGAAGACGCTTAGCTGAAGATAGAGAGACCATAAGCTTCGTAGTAGGGGGATAGAGAATGTCAACACTTGCGGTGACAATCTTAGACATATTATTTTCAACTTGGCGTAACCCACGCGAGTAATCAACGATCTTCAAGCGCTCCAAAGAAGGAGCATCTATCACAAACCCATCAGCAGTGTTATCTTTTCCAGCACGGTTATCCAAGCGTAAACGCTTTAGGGTAGGCACTCTAATGCTCAAAATAGTAACATTGTCATCTTCACATTGTAAAGAAAATACCGATAGTGCTTAGCACTATCCCAAGACCGTAATATCCCGAGAAACTCGAAAAAAGCAAGATGAGAAACTCTCCAAGTATGATAGAAAATTTGGAAGAACAATTAGAGAATACTTGAAAGATTTTTAGAGAGACTTAGAGAACTTATGAAGAACACTATTTCTTTAAACTTGCTTTTTATTTCACTTCCTCAAGTTCATTAACATATAGGAGAGGAAGGAGCTATTTATAGGCTCCAAAACTACAAAATATCTTACAAACCTTATTCTAATCTCTAGAACACTCTAACATAATATCTAGATTTTTATGTTACAATTATCTAGATTATTCCACACTAATCTCTAGATATTTTATCTAATAGAATTTTCTAGAACACTTCTAGGAGGTGATAATCTTTAAGATGTTTCTAAAAAAATTCTAGAACTTGGGCTTAATTTTGGGTTTGGTCCAATGATGGATAATTGGATTATGAACCCATAATTAAGCTTAACTAAAATCAAGTTTAATTTCAATACTCCCCCTTAAACTTGATTTTGTCAACCATCCCGAGCTTCCAACGAAGTACCTCAAACTGACCTTTCGGTAATGCCTTGCTTTAAACCTATCAATACTCCCATTCGCTTTTCGGTTTATTCGATAGATCCATTTACACGAGACGGGTTGGACATCTTTGGGTTTTGGAACCAAATCCCAAGTTTCATTTTTCATTAGAGCATTCATCTCCTCATTCATTGCGGTCTCCCATTCTTGAACTCCTTTTGCTTCTTCATATGAAGTTGGCTCATCCTCATCTAAAGGAGCTGCAAAGAAGCATGAGAAGGTGGTGACAAACTTTTCATCTCTAAACCGTGCCGGCCTAATAATATTTCTTTTAGGTCGTTGACTTGCAATGGAACCATGAACTTGCTCCTCTTCTTGCTCTTGATTATTGCTCCCCCTTTCAACTTGTATCTCATTTTCATGACTTATATTCTCAAGTGGTACTTGAAGAGTTGATTCATCGATCTTGGAGGAATTCGCACCATCTTTCTCAACCAAGACTTGAGGTGGCCCATAGTATGAGGAAATTTCATCAAATACAACATCACGAGACACAACATACTTGTTTGTCTCAGGATCCATACACCTCCAACCTTTCCTTTGTTCATCATAGCCAACAAAGATGCATTTCTTCGCCTTTGCCTCCAACTTGGTTCTTTGAGAATCAAACACATGGACGTAGCAAATTGATCCAAATATCCTGAGATGTTTCACCGTTGGTTTTTTTTTATGAACCATCTCATAAGGAGACTGCATATTGTTTGGACTAAGTGGCATTCGGTTGATGACATAGGCTGCACATCTCATGCCTTCCGCCCATAAGGCCTTAGGCAAATCCTTCTCATGTAGCCAACTTCTACATGTCTCACTTAGATGTCTAATCTTTCTTTCCGCTACTCCATTTTGTTGAGGTGTATATGGGCATGTAAATTCTCTCTTGATACCATGATTTCGACAAAAAGAGAGAAACTCCTTTGACATAAACTCCCCTCCATTATCCATCCTTAGGGTCTTAATATTCCGACCCAACTCTCCTTCCACGGTGATCTTGAACTCTTGGAACTTGGAGAATACTTCTGATTTTTCTTTTACAAAGTATACCCAAGTATACCGTGAGAAGTCATCAACGAACAATAACATGTACCGAAACCCGGAATACGAGGGTATTCTTGTCGGACCCATTAAATCACTATGGACCCTCTCCAACGGAGCGTTGCATCGTGAGATGGAGTAGTCAAATGGAAGTCTATGTGACTTTCCATATTGGCATTCTTCACAAAGTCTTCCATCATCTTGAATCTTCAACTTTGGAAGTCCGTTAACTAAGTTTTTATTCACCATGACCTTAAGCTTAGTCATATTTATATGACCAAGTCTAGCATGCCATATAAAGGCATTGTCATTTGTACTCATCTTCTCCACATAAGTGTTTGAAGCAGATAAAACATAAAGATTTTTAACTCGTGCTCCGATGTGAACTACGTCTGCCTTTAACTCTTGAATGTTTTTTAAAAATTTAACGTCTTTTAGGCCAAATAAAACGTAGTTACCTGAGCCCACCGCGTTTACCACAGAGAGAAGATTTTTCTTTACTCCAGGAACATGGTATACATTCTTGAGAGTGATTGGGCTTCCATCATCTCCTTTGATGACAACTGTTCCTTCTTTCTCAACGTGATGGATTGAAGTATCCGCGGTAATGATTGCTTCTTTTTCGTCATGGTGCTGAAGACTAGAAAATAACTTCTCATCTCCCGTGATATGATGGCTACAACCGGAATCCACAATCCAATTATTTTCTACTTTCATTGGACTGGATTTACCTAAGGATGCAGCTTCCACCGTGAAACATTTCGCCCATTCTTCGTCTTCACTATGATCTTTTGATTTTGCCATATTTCCTTCCTTTAGTTTGACTCGATAATCTTTTTTAAAGTGCCCAAGTTTTTCACACCGATAGCACTTGAATTTTTTCTTATCTCCCATGGATGATCCTTGACGTCCATCATAGTTTCTTAGACCTCCATCTTTGGGTTTGGGATTTAAACCTTGTTGTCTTCGGGCCACAAACGTGCTCCCCGAATCGTCATGAATTTTAACTCCCGCCATTTGTTGGGCTAGTGATTCTTGCAAAGCTAGCAAGTTTTCAAACTCCTCCAAGGAAGGTTGTGTGGCCCATCCTTGAACCGAAGTCACAAACGGGGTATACTCGGATCGTAGACCTCGAATAATAACCCGTTTCAAACGAGCTTCCGAAATAGATTCTTCCGGATTAAGAGTATTAATCTCTGAGCAAAGATTTTTTACCTTGATAAAAAATTCTGAGATTGAAGACTCCCCCTGCTTCGCATTCGCTAACTCATTCTCTAATAGTTGTAAACGAGCTTCGTTCTTCTTGTTGAACAATTGGTCTAGCGCCTGCCAAATAGAACTAGCAGATGTACACCTTGAGACATGCTCAAATATTCCCACGGATATTGACCTCTTTAGGGCAAACTCCGCCTTGGCATTCTTCCGTGTCCATTCTTTTGTCGCTTCCGCAGTTGCAGCATCTCCAGTTGGTGGTCTAGTGCTGCTACCACCGACGACATCCCATAAGTCCTCACTCACCAAGTATGACTCCATACATGACTTCCATAACCGGTAGTTAGATTGGTTTAAGATCTCCAATCCCAATCCAACAACACAACCCGTTGATTCCATACTTAGAGTAAACTCGAGCTCTCTATAACCCCGATCTTGATGAGCACAAGATTAGAATGGCTCTGATACCATGTAAAGAAAACACCGATAGTGCTTAGCACTAGCCCAAGACCGTAATACCCCGAGAAACTCGAAAGAACCAAGATGAGAAACTCTCCAAGTATGATAGAAAATTTGGAAGAACAATTAGAGAATACTTGAAAGATTTTTAGAGAGACTTAGAGAACTTATGAAGAACACTATTTCTTTAAACTTGCTTTTTATTTCACTTCCTCAAGTTCATTAACAAATAGGAGAGGAGGGAGCTATTTATAGGCTCCAAAACTACAAAATATCTTACAAACCTTATTCTAATCTCTAGAACACTCTAACATAATATCTAGATTTTTATGTTACAATTATCTAGATTATTCCACACTAATCTCTAGATATTTTATCTAATAGAATTTTCTAGAACACTTCTAGGAGGTGATAATCTTTAAGATGTTTCTAGAAAAATTCTAGAACTTGGGCTTAATTTTGGGTTTGGTCCAATGATGGATAATTGGATTATGAACCCATAATTAAGCTTAACCAAAATCAAGTTTAATTTCAATACACATTGCTCCACACTCAAGTATTCAAGAACAGGGCAACTTGATATAAGCTTGTTGGCAAATCCATCACTTGGGTACTTCACCAATTCAAGAGTTAACTTTTTAAG
This sequence comes from Cardamine occulta, assembly GCA_028015245.1. Classification (NCBI taxonomy): domain Eukaryota; kingdom Viridiplantae; phylum Streptophyta; class Magnoliopsida; order Brassicales; family Brassicaceae; genus Cardamine; species Cardamine occulta. The sequence continues at coordinate 6,230,348 of CM051391.1, read as the reverse complement.
GGATGGGAAAGAAATTGGGGTAGAAACATCCACTAGAACCACGTTACTTAGTTTCAAGACCTCAAAGCATTCTACATTCCCTACTATACAAGCTCCTTGGAATCGTGACTGGAGTTTCATCACTAGAAGAAGTATCAATCTCGATATTCAGTTTACGCACACAACATTTATCTGCAGCTCTAACCAGAGTATCCCCACTACCACAGATATGACCAAGTTGAAAATGCAAAGTTCTTAGAATTGGAGCCTTGTGCAAAACCAAAGACCTTTCTACAAAGCGCGAAAATCTCTCATAATCAATATATTGATAGCTATCATCGTACACAAGCTTTGGCACCATCATCCAAAGAAAGTGCCACCGTTTTGACAAAACCATTGTGGCCACAACATCTTTAGCATTAGGCAGTAGCGACAATATGTCCAAAAGAAGCTCATCATGCAACTGACAATCCTGTCCATAATTAAGAGCTAACACTTTTTCTGAAAGTAGAAAACCTTTCAGCATCCACAGAAATCTGAAAAGCCTGAAAACATCTTTAAAAAAAAGACGAATAAGGGATATGACATTCTCAGGAGCCAAACAAATAAAGTCATAAGCAAGGATGCAGAGTCAAAGAAAAACCCTAGCTATGGCTAGATATATAGAGAAAGAGAAGCAAACGAAATCCAAACTCACTCCTTCGAAATCAAATAATAAGCAAAATACCTAAAACAGCTCCTGTGATAATAAATAGATAAATAAGGGATTTTGTTAACTAGTATAGTTTAATTACTAAACTAACTTTACGTTTTTTTTGGGCAAAAAGCAACTTTAGTTAAATCTAATATCTAATACATAAAATAAATCTTAATTAAATACTATTTGTGTGTTGGTGAAGATGACTGCTGTAGTTGTAGAGATGTATAAATTTTGATAATATTAGAGAACAGAGCGCGATTAATTTCTTTTCACATGATTGATGATTCACATCTTTACCCTGTTAACTTCAAATTTTCACCGTCATAGATCCAACGATCCAGAAGCTATTTCCTGACGGCAAGAAGAAGTTTCCCTTTCCTTTCTAATCTCTGAACCAAGATTGCCCAACTTCAACCGTACCAATATCAGACCAAAAGGAGCTAAAATGGAAATCAGTGGTTTCAGTTAAACGAAACTAAAAAAAATATTAAAGCACCAACAGGGAATAAACCTGGTTTGAGGAAGATAAAGTGAAGAGTAAATAGCAAACTTTGATCTTATCAAAAAAAAAAAAAAATAGCAAACTCATTAACCACAAATCTTTACTTAATCAATAGAAAAAAAGATGGAGCAGCTTTGTGGTCTTTGCTCCAACAGACTTGCTTTGGATCCAAAGTATCTTCTTTTGATCAAAGGATGAGAGTAACTTCAGTCGAATGTAAGATGACAGGTACTTGAACACCTTGACAAAAATGACAACTCTTTGAGCATCTCAAGTTTCTTGACAGGATCCGTAGTTTTAGAGGTGATATTTGCCTTCTTTAAACAGCTGGCGCTTCGAAAAACAAATGCTACTACTTCTTTCTCTTCTTCTGTGCCTTGATATAAAAACCATTCCAGAGTTTCAAGACTAGATAACACACATTCAGGAACTGAGCTTGGTTCAATCCAGCAGGGGGATGGTTTATTTTTGCAAATGTTATGGCACTGAAATATAGAAGTACAGTCACTATGTCATCATTGCTTATATTGTACGGGCAAAATAAGGGTTGAAAATAACATGATAGAAGAAAACTGAATAATTTGGGTGTATATTACCTGTTTCAGTTTAAGAACTTGTAATTTAGGAGAATCTCTGAGCAGACACATAAGTAGTCTCAACCACTTTTTCTGACATGTGCATAGCGTTAGATGTACAAGACGGTTGAAGATACTACCAACAGGATACGCATTCTGCATAAAAGTACACAAGCAATATATTAGCAACAGATTATATCTAAAACAAAACCTACTCTTTGCAGCAATGTAGTGTCAATAATAGATTTGGTCACGTAGGTTGGAAAAGGAACATCAAGAATGCAAAGTGGTAAAAACGATAGAATGAATAGCATGTATAAAGGTATAGTTAACAAGATATTTTACCTTTGAGGTTGAGAAACATAAGGAGAGACGCTTGACTGAAGTAATAGGACCCAAAAATTTCCGAAGAACCCTATAATTAAGGGTGAGTTTTGCATACACAATCTCAGGCATATTATTCATGATATGACAAAAGCCAACGTCTCTATCATCAAGAATGTCAAAGCTCTCTAACAAAGGAGCTTCTATCACAAATCCACAAGCTTCATCTTCATCTATGTTATTTAAGTCTCTTAGTTTACGCAAGGATAATCTCTTTAGAGATGGTATTTTAACAGTGAGAACAGTCAGATTGTCATCACAACCTTGTATCAGAACCAAGTCCTCTAGAACAGGACAATTGGATAGAAACTCGTTGAGAAATTCTTCTCTCGGGTACTTCATGCGTACAAGGCTCAAAACTTTTAGGCATGGGAAAGAAGCTGGCGAGGTAGAAGCATCCACAAGAATCGTGTTACTTAGTTTTAATGTCACAAGCATTCTACATCCCCCGCTATACAAGCTCCATGGAAGTATGAACGGAGATAAAATGGGACTTGCAATCTCGATGTCCAACTCACGGACACATCGTTTAATAGCAGTTCTAACCCAAACTTCGATATCTATAGCACTAGATCTCCAATCAAGTTTGAAACGCAAACTTTCTAGAACTGGAGCCTCGTGTAGCAACAAAGAACTGTAAACCAACCGCGAGAACCTATTAACTTCACCAGCTTGATGATAAATATCATGATCATATTTAAGCCTTGGCACCAACATCCAAAGAAACTTCCATCGTTTTGACAAAACCATTGTGACCACAACATCTTTCACAGGCAGTACCGACAATATTCTCAAAAGCAGCTCCTCTGGTAAGTGACTAATCCTATCCACATGAGCCATTTCTTTTCAAATCCTAACCTTTCTGTTCCCACAGATTTCGCTGTTAACACCAGAAAAATTGATATCAGATAAAAGGTGGATAATACCTAACAAATAAGTCACTAAGCAGCCAAGAAACTTGGGACGCAACCAAACCCTAACAATTACAGAAAGTGCAATAGGAGGAGGAGTAAAAAGAAATCGAAACTCACTGATTGCTGCGGAATCACCGGCGGAGATGTTTAGTATGAAAAGTAATCGAAGGGAACATAGATAAATTGATTCATTTCAAATCAAACAACAATCTCGTTGAACAGCTGAGAACAAGTGCAGAACCACTCTCTTGGGAACCCTAAATTCCTAATTTCAGCGAGTAGTATGACTAACCCAGAAAACCCCTACTCCTTCTCTTTTTGAAGAAGATAAAAATAATTAAAAGGGAAAAAACCTTCAATTTTATAACTTTTTCCAACTAAAACCAACTAAAGTATTTGTGTTTCCAAACAAGTTGATAAAATTTTTCAACAAAAATTTCAAACTATTTTTGTTTCCAAAACAAACCTCTAAGTATAAAGTTTTTTTTACTTAAACTATTAAGTTTCCAATGATTTTTTCATATAAAAATTATTAATGCTATAAATCAATTATTTCACTCCTGAGTCACATTTTTATATACTGCATAAATCGTGGTAATCTCTTTAAATTCAAATTAATAATTTTATTCTTCTTCTTTTCCATCATTTTCTTTCTGTTTTTTCTTTTCATTATTAGAAAAATTGGAAAAAAGTGATTATTTTATCCAACGTTTTTGAATCTGTACTTTTTTAGAAGAGTTTAAAAAAAAAACAAAATTGCTCTCCGAATTATTAATATGTTAGTAAAACAAAATTTTAAAAACATATATGTTTTAGATAAAAAAAAAAAAAGAAAATATAGAAAATTTTTAATCGATTCTCTCTAAAGCCACCTCTAACCTCACCACATTCATCTCATACCTCGCTCTCTGCTCGATTATAATTTCAAAGACCTGACTCTCTATACTTTCCTTCTATTCTCGCGTTTTGCATCTTCTTTTTCAATTTCAGGTGATTGATTTGTTTAGAGTTTTGAGTTTTAATTGAACTCATGTTTTTGCTTTGATTATTATGCTTCTGAAGTTCTGTTGTGTTTCTTTTAATGGGAACCATGAAGAATAGGCTTCAATGTTATGGATTCTCTGTCGATTATTAGGCTATACATTATAGATGGCTCTTTATTTATTTGATTGATAAGCTTGGGTTTGGTTTTCTGTCTTTACCCAACACTGAAAATTACTGAAAACACAGTTAGGTATGTGAAATCCCAAGTTTAATTCTCTCAGGAACCATTGACTCAGTAAGACTTATTAAGATCCAAACATCCACTTAAGTACGAGATTAGCACAAACTGGAAAAAAAAAAAAAAAAAAAAAAAAAAAAAAAACAGGAAGCAGTGAAGATATTTGAACTGGACCTGAAAAGGACACTTTGTCTAAGACCAGAAGACTGACTAAACACGAGGAAAGAAGCAAAACGACGCCATAGGTTTCAATGCTTGATTTAGGGATCCAACAGTAAAGAAGCCCTAAATCCTGGTTTCAACGATACAATTATGAGAGTTTTTTTTTTGTTTTTTTTTGGTGAGCATTATGAGAGTTTTATATATGACTAATTCGGAATTCATAGAACGGGTTGTAATTTTTATTTTGCTTTTTGAGAAAAGAAGAAATATATTTGATGCTATAGATTTTAATTTAGTATTAAATTTTATTTATCTCGTAAAAAACAAATCGGGAAACAGAACAGAAAACATATTTTTATTCAAAACAGCCTACTAACAGAGTACTACTACAAACAAACAAAATAAAATTTAAAGGATATGCACATCCCAATCCTTTTTATAAATTTAAACGAATTACTACGAACCTTTTGTTTATTTCAAAAATTTAATCAAATAATTTAATAATCTAACTGCATCAGGAACAAATTTAAAACTCCGAAACTAGAGTTCAATTGTGTTTCGACATACAAAAAACAAAGGTGTTTCTACCCATGACTTAGCAAAAACAGAGAAATCATATCTAGGCTCGACTATATTGAGCATATGTCTTTCATTTATGGACTTGAACTGTAATTTTATTCGAATGTAAGATGACAGCTAGGTGAAACGTCTTGACAATAATAACAAACTCATTAATACAGTGGAAATATTAGCTACATTCTTTAAACGGTGTCGGCAACTTTCCTCTTCATCTATGGTTTGAGAATATATTTTGTGCAAGACTAAATTCTTTAGAAAAGGCACTCTAATGCAGAAAACGGTCACATTATCGAGTGGCAATTGTTTCACAACCAAGTCTTCAAGAACATGGTAATTGGATAATACCCGGTTGACAAATTCGTCACCAGGGTACTTCACAGATTCAAGGCTCAAAGTTTTGAGGAAACAGAAAGAAGATTGAGTAGACACTTTCAAAGAAACTACTTTACTTAGTTTCAAGGCCACAACCATTCCACAGCTTGCATCCTAGTTCCTAGGAGATCTTTCACTAGAAGAATAGTCAATCTCAACAATCTGCTCACGCACACAACATTTATCTGCAGCTCCAACACATACTTGGATATATTCAGCACAACGGTTTCGAACAAGTTTGAAATGCAAGATAACACTACCATTTTTTATTTGTCTAAATGTCTTAATAATCAAATGATTCAAATCTCATGTGTTTCCATTGTAACATAAAGATTATTCTTTAATTTCTTGTTGGAACCAGAAAAAGGAGACCCAAAGCAAAAAAAAAAGCAACAAGATTTTATATGAACAGCTACCTTTCTTAGTCAAATTTAACTTCACAAGAACTTGAGCCAGTGAACAAAGACGCCAAGTCTTTTTTTATAGTATGACGATCAAAAATCTCTTCTGAATTCTAAGATTTGAAAGAGATAACCAACTTCTTTAAACGAAGACCATTCTTCAAGATATAAACCACAAGATCCCTCTCTTTGAATGTTGTTTTATAGTCTCGCCACTCGAAGACTTCAAGACTTTCAGTCAAACATTCAGGAACATAACTCGGTTGATTGTTCCAAGAACTCGAGCAATACTTACCAACGAATTCATGGTTCTGATAAAAACAGGGCAGAAAACTTAGGTTGGTAATTTGATCATCAAACCGAAAATAAAAAAAAAGAAAACAAATCACAAAATCAAGTGATGAGAAGTAGAAAATTAATTACCATATTATTAAGCTTGAGAACTCCAAGTTTAGGAGAATCTCGAAGCAAATTCATGAGTAGATTCAACCACTCTGTATCACTACATGTACATAGCTCCAATTGACCAAGCTGAGAGAAGATAATACCCTTAGGTTACTGAGCCTGCACACATGACACAAACTTTCCTAAGTTCATGAGAAAAATAAATAAACACAATTATCGGTTAAACTTTAAAGTTACCAGACTTACCTTTGATTTCTTTAAGCATAGCGAAAGTTTCTTGACATAGGTTAGAGATTCAAAAAACTTCTCACAATTAGTGAAGGAAACGTCGAGATAAGCCTCTTCAAGGTAAGACATATCTTCAAAAGAGCATAGATCAGTGCAATGATCTTTATTGTTTAAGTACTTCAAATTAGGTGTATTTATCACATATCCATCTGAATCTCCTACATCATGTAACGGCGATATATACACCCTCAAACTCTGTATATACCGCACTATAATATCGAATCTCTTCACCTTTGTCCATATTTTTTCCTTTCACGACAAGATTTTGAAGTAAAGGACAACCTGATAAGAGATTACGAACAGATCCATCCCCAGAATACTCCACATATCGATGGTGAAGCATTCTGAGTGAGCTGAAACATGGTGTGAACAAAGCAGCTCCAAGAATCGTGTTATTGAGTTTTAAGACAACAAGGGTTTTGCTGGCGCATAGTCTCCTAGATAACCTGATGTGTCACTCACGGATATTGCGATCCAACGCGAGTTTAATCCATAATCCGATATCATCAGCGGTACATTGTGGACCGACGCTCAGTTTGAGGCTTACTACATTGGGAGCCTTATGTATTAACAAAGATTTCTCAACAAAGTGAAGGAAAAGCTCGTACTTTTTACCGTCGAATTTTCTATCGTTGAACCTGAGTTTATGTACCTTCTTCCATATAGATTTCCATCGTTTCGATACACCACTTGTGCCAATAATATCTGTTGTTGGAAGTAAAGACAATATGTGTGCGAGAATCTTCAGGAAGATTACTAATCTTGTCCTGATTGAATTGGTCCCTTTGAAAATTCAAGACTTGTGTTGATTCATTCTCCTGAGTTTTACCTTGAATATCAAGGAGATAGAGAATGAAAAAACAGAATTGGAATTATAAATCAAAACCAAGCAAAATCTTAGAGAAAATCTAAATTGAAAGATACTGATTAGAACACGAATGGAATCTGAATTTAAAATCCGAGTTTCATACTTTCTCATGGTCGTGGGATTTCAAAAAATTTTTGAATTGAATCAGTTGATGTGATTAGTATATGAAAAAAACTAGTCAACTGATAAACTCCATAAACCATCGCCAAACAAGATGGAGAAATAACAACAAAAGATCCAGCTGGATCATTGTGAGATTGGCGATGGTTTATGGAGTTTATCTTTTGTTGTTATTTCTCCATGTTGTTTTGCAGTCACAAAATCCATCGTCGCAGACATATATAAACCCTAATCTTTTGTGTCGTACTTTGTTGATAACGCAAGTTTATATAAATTATCATTTTTGACGGCTAACTAACAAAAAGTCTATTTTGATGTCAAAAAAAAAAATCTTATTTAAGGTGATAATTTTTATATTAAAATTTCCCAGATAATGTATAGTATTTTTCTATATAATTGGAACTGTCAGAAGAAATACATTAAAATATAAATTAAATAACCAATAATATGTCGACACATAATAATTAAGTTTTTTGTTCTGCTCTTTTTTGGCTAAATAATTAAATGGAAACTATCAAATTACTAATTATATGTAAAATAAACCAATAAAAACCTGACATCTGACACATAATCTTTTTAGTTTTAATTTTACATTTTATTAGTAAAACATACAAGATATACATTTTATTGAGCAATTAAAATTGACAACTTAACTTATTCAATATATATAAATTATATATAAATTTTGAATTTCAAAATTTTAATAAATAACCCTTTTATGAAAAAAATAGTAATTAAATTTTTTTGTATTAATTAAAAGAACAAAAAAATCTGAGATGTAAATAAAAGAAAAAAAAATCTGACGTTTGATAACGAAAGAGCAAATATCTTATAAGCCGAAGCTTTTTAACACAAAAAAAATATTTAATAAGCCAATGACATTGTACAATAGATAGAATAAATGCAAGTTCAAATCTTTCATCTAATGATTCATTCAACTAGTCAAATAAAAACGTGATGAGCTTGCATGTGGTTGAAGCTATAGGGAAGAAAGTGTCAACTCATTAATCATCTCAAGTTTCCTTTGCTGATCAATTCTTGACCTCATTCAAGACTCTTGCAGTCTTTAAGCAACGAGCATTGTTCAAGATATATGTGTACACATCTATTTCTTTTTGTCTTCCTTGGCACCCTATCCACTTGAAAGATTCAAGACTCGTCATAAAACATTGAGGAACACAACTTAGTTGATTCATCCAGTAAACCTTTGGAGCACTACTTTTTTTCTTTTCTTTTTTGGTCAGAACCGTTGGAGCACTACTAAAAGGTGAATGTTGCTGAGATTAAAAAAAAAAAAAAGGTAGAGTACTTAGATTAAATCATAGAATGCATTAAGACCAAACTAATAGATAGTCGATGGTTTGAGTAAACTCACATTGGTGTAGAGCTCTAGTACTCGTAGTTTAGGAGAATCTTTGAGCAATTGGACAAGTACTTCTGACCAATATTTGTTGCATGTACATAGCTTTAGATGTTCAAGCTGACTGAAGATAATTCAACTAGTATAAACCTCCTGCACATAGGATTAGAAAAACCAATTATTAAATATATTTAACGAGATATTATTATCTGTTGGAGATGGAAAAAGATTGATTACCTCTGCACTCTTGACTTTTAAGCATAATGAAAGATGCTTGACGGATGCCATATGTTCGAGAAACATCTTGGTGTTGGAGGATGCAACATGGATATCTGCTTCTTCCAGCTTAGGCATGTTTTCTATCGAACAAGAGCTACGAATATGTTGATCCTTAAATTTTAAGTATCTCAAAGAAGGAGTATCTATCACATATCCAACAGGATAACTTGGATCATATATCTCAAGGGATAAGCTCTGCAAAGACTGAGCTTTCTTTTGCCCCATCATTTAATGTGTTTCACAGTCAGATTCTCAAGAACAGGGCAGTTAGTTAGAAACTGTCGAAGATAATCGTAACATAACTGCACACTTTGAAGTTGCAAAGTTTTCAGAGAGGAAAGACAAACCCTATGAGGAATACGCACTAAAATCTCCTCTTCGAGTTTCAAGAAAACGAGAGATTTGCAGTAATACAAGCTAACCGGGAACATGGCATGACGCCGCTGATTAGAAGAAGAATAGGAAATACTCAGCTGACGTACATCGCGAGAAACTGCGAATCCAACCCACGATTTGAAATCTTCACCTTGAAATGGTTTAGTACTAAACTTGAGATACAAGCTTTCTAAGGCGGACTCTCTATCAATTTGCAAATTTTTTTTTAACAAAATGCCGGAACCTTTTCTGCGATTTAGACGGTTTACTTTTGCTGTCAGTATCATCGTACTCTAGTTTTACCACTCGCTTCCAAAGATTCTTCCATTGCTTCGACAAAACGCTTGTGCTTACGGCAGTTTTTGTTGGAAGAAACGATAGAATTTTCACTAGCAGCTCATTTTCAGAAAAGCCACTTATTTGTCCATACGTAGACAACAACAAGGGCCTTAGAAGAAGAGACACGGGTTTTATCTGACCGACCAACAAGAATAGTGACAAGGAAGGAAGAACAGAGCCGAGGTATATAAATAGCAGACGAAGAGAACAAAACCAAGAAAAAATAAACAGATGAAGAGAGAAAACCCTAGAAATCTTCAATTGTCAAAGGTTGGGGATGACAAGTCTTAATATAAAGGGGAATAGGAAATAGGTTTGGCGATAATATATTAATTATATTTTTTTCCATTTTATTAGCTGATTAAAAACTGAAATTTTCAAGGAAATTTGGCTAAAAAAAGTCATTTAGCTTCTACTTTGTCCATCTATATTTTATTTTTGTAAATTATCATTTTTTTCAAAATTGCCCATAACAATAGAAAAACATAAATTTTAAAAAAAAAAAAACTAATAAAACATGTTCATAAACAATTAAATAGAAGATTAAAGAATAAAAGTTTTTAATTTTATACTAAGTAGGTTCTTAGCTTGATGAAGTATCTTCTAGTTAAATACCCAATTCTTGGACAATAAGATAAAATTATCTTACAAAAAAAAAAAAAGATAAACCTAAAAGGCACTCATAATCGATGATTCTTTGATCAATACCAACGTCTGATATAAGGCAAGATTGTGGAAAACTTCAAGCGACGAGCATTTCTGAAGAGAAAACTCAAGAATTCCCTCTCTTCTCCTATTCCGTTGTACCCTTCAAACTCGAAAGTTTGAAGACTCAACAAACATTTTGGAACAAAGCTCCCTTCAAGACTGTTACATTGTTCATCCTCCACTAGTGGAGTAACCTGAAATAACAATAGGATATAGTTAAGATTATACCATAAAATGCTTTTAGATTGGAAAAAGTCTGAACGAAGAAATTCACTTGGGCATAGAGACTGAGGACTCGCAGTTTAGGAGAATCAGTGAGCAACCGGAAAAGTAACTTCAACCAACAATGGGGTAAGATATGTAGCTTCAGATGTTCAAGCTGATTGAAGACACCAACATGATACATCTAACAAAATAAAACGATTTAGTGTTTAAAGTGATATCATACAATAGAGAATTTGAAGTTGACATATGGAAACAAATTACCTCTTCTTCAATATTGGTAAATGTGAATAGTGAAAGACGTTTGACAGTTTTGACTGATTTGAGAAGTTTCTCAATATCTTGGAATACAAAGATATCTGCCTCTTCTAGCTTTGGCATATGCTCAATCAAATAGGAGATATCTTTTCTGTTATCCTCAACTTTGAAATATTTCAGAGCAGGGGTAACTATCACGTACTCATCACAAGAACATTCATCGCCTATCGTTAAAGATAAGCGCTGCAAGGACGGGACAATAATAACTAACGCTCCCACACTGTCATAGTCTTGTTCAATACTCAGATCTTCCAAAACAGGACAATTGGATAGAAGCAGTTGAAGAGGTGACTCTCCCTTTGAGTACACTCCAAGAATGTACTCTTCGTTTGAGTATGTCACACCTCGAAGTCGCAAAGTTTTCAAGGAAGGGAGGGACACCATTTCGGGAACATCCATAAGAATATTGCCTTCAAGTTTCAAAGTAACCAGCGATTTGCAAGTATACAAGCTACTAGGCAACAACAATACATCAGATTTGTTCTTATAAGAAATACTTAGCTCACCTATGCAACGAGACACTGTAATTCCAACCCACTTTTTTATATCTTCAGGTTGAATTGATGCACAACTAAATTCGAGGTGCAAGCTTTCTATGACCAGAGCTCTATGTAATGACAGATTCTTGTCAATAAACTCTCGAACTGAAAGCTTTGAACATCCAAAATCAGTAGTGTAACTGAGTTTAGGCTGCCACATCCAAAGACACTCCCATCGTTTCGACAAAATACTGGTGGATACAGCAACCTTTGTTGGAACAAAGGATAATATCTTTACCAACAATTCATCAGGCAACTCATTGATTTTGTCCATATTACCGTAAGACAGAAACTTGAACTTTTTTTGGACCCTGAAAAGGAAAACAAAAACACCGTAAGATTCAAAGGATCTATCTGAAGCCAACCAAACAAATTAGTTACAAGTGAAAACAATACCACACAGAGGAAGAACAGAACAAAACCCTAGAAAATCCTTTGAACTCGCACACCACTCTTCAGGCCTGGTCCTTAATGTTTTATTTGGCGAATGATTATAAACCATAATGTTTATAAATATCTGGTGGGCCTGGTCCTGGCCGGGCTTCATATGAAACTCTTTCTTTTCAGTTTTCACTGAGCGCACAGTGAACGTGATAGTTTTGATTTTTCAGAATTTTATATAAATTAATATCTTTTATTTGACTCTCGATTATTGTTTAAGGCTTTGGATTGTATGTTATGGATTTTGTTTATTTCACATTGGAAAACATCCAAAATGATCATCAATCTATTAGTACATTAGACATACATATTATATTTTTGGTGAAAAAATGATGGGACATTTTTTGCGGGAAAATGATGGAACCATTTTTTGCGAAAAAATGATGGAACAGTTTTTTGCGGAAAAATTGTGAATTCACACTTTGACGAAAAAATTGTGTATCACGGAAAATTGCATATATGCATTTTAGCTAGAAAATTGGATATTCACATTTTGGACGGGAAATGGTATAGTTATATTTTTGCAGAAAAAATAAAAGAGTGAAAATTGGTTAAGTTGGTTTTTAAAATTGATGGTTAAATGGGTTAACCATTAATTTATTTAACCCAACCCATTTGATCCATTTAATCATTAATTCATTTGACCCATCAATCAACAACAAATTAGAGTCAACAACTTCAACTTATTAGAGTTCATGGGTTGGGAGGTATGACCCATGACCCATTTTGACAACTCTATACATATACATTATGCATTAACTCTGTCTCTATGGCTACTGGCTAAGGTGAAAACAACAAAATATATTCCAAAAGAGACTTGATTAATTGGCTAGTCGCTAAAAAGATTATATAGAACGCAATTTTCAATTCAAAAGCAACTTCCACATTTTAGTTAAATATGTAAAAATTCTCGTTCAATATTTAAACAGCTATAAAATAATCTAAATCAAATGCAGTAAAAACTTTTTATAGATCAAACCCAAAGATTTCTTTCAAATCTAACAAGTCCAAATATTCCTCGAATATATACGAGGTTAGGGAAGCATAGAATTGTATAGATATCGATCTAAAAGTTTGTGAAATGGACATCGAATCATTCAGAGTTCTAAAGTTTCTCTTGGTATCAGTCTATCAAAGTTAAAAAAACAATCATTCTTTGATCCAAAAAATTTCTCTAGTTTTACCTTAATCAAGACTGACTTTCTCAGCTTGACACCTTAATCCATTCTTTCCCAGTTTCTCACCAATATTCATCGAATACGAGGTTGCATGTGGGTGAACCACAGGAAAGACAATTTCATCTCCATCTCCATCTCAAGCTTCCTTTGTGGATCCTATTCCTGGTCCTCTCATCGAGAATGTTGCAGTCTTTAATCGGTAAGAGTTTCTCAAGATATATGTCGCCAGATCTCTTCCCTCTAAGGAAACATGGTAGCCTGAACACTTGAACGTTTGGAAACTCGACAACAAACATTGAGCAACACTAATTAGTTGCTTCCAGCAAACTAGTGTATTCTTACCATCACGTGAAATTTCCTTGGATTTAAAAAACAAAAACGAGAGTTTAGAGATGAAACGATACAGTGAATTAGACCAAAAATAATAGTTTATCGAAGAAACTTACATCGAACATCAAGTCTCGTAGTTTGGGAGAAGCATTGAGCAACCATAATAGTAACTTCAACCAATATGTCTTTTGTATACTAAACCTCAGATGCTCAAGCTCATTAAAGACAATATCATCGCCATATATATACCCTGTACAAATCATTGTTGAGTATTCCAAGAGATACAGTGAGATTATATTTCTAAAAGATTATCATAGGATTCATAGTACCTCTGCATTGTTGTCTACTATACGCAATGAAAGACGCTTGACAGATGTGACAGGTTCAAGAAGCTTCTTGATTTTATGGAATCCACTAACATGGATATGTGCCTTCTCTAGCTTATGCATATTCGCAATCAAACAGGAGGAACTATTACTAAAATCTGTAACCTTGAAACACTTCAAAGAAGGAGTATCTATCACATACCCATCAGAAAACGAATGACTAAAGTTTAAAGTTAAGCTAAGCAACGACGAGATGATAACAGCGAACTTTCTCACGTTGTCACCTTCACGTAGTTCCAAAATTAGATCTTCCAGAACAGAGCAATTAGATCAAAGCCGTTGAAGAGATTCTTCATTTGCGTATGTCACATGGTTAAGGTGCAAATTTTTCAAGGAAGGGAGGCAACAAACATGAGGAACATCAACGAGAATATTGCTGTAGCTTAATTTCAATGTCACAAGTGATTTGCAAGTATACAAGCTACTCGGCAGTAATGCATTAGGTTGTTGTCCCTTGGCAGATAATATAACAACGCTTAGCTCCTTTACCCAACGTAAAACTACAATTTCAACCCACGATTTGATATCTTCAGGTTGAAACAGCGCAGTGAAAGACTTGAGACGCAAGCTCTCTATGATCGGAGAGCTATGTAATGGTAGATTCTTGTCAATAAAACGCCGCATCCTCTGGCTTCTTTCCGACACTAGATTAAAGATTATACTGTCACCCTCCTTAGGGAAGGCATACCGAGCGTATTATTGTATAGAATAAAGGCTCCTTTCATCGTATTCAAGCTTTCATCATTATCAGAAAACCCACTGATCTTGTCCATTAAATGGTAAGAGACTTGAGTATTTGTTTTACCCACAGAGAAGAATAGTAACAACCAAAGGCAAAGGCAGTAGAGGCAGAGAACAATAAAATGATACAAATAAATTGTATCTTCGTCAAAATTCGTAAACTACTGCTTTATTATCAATCGTATCAATGTTCACAAGAAACAAAGAAACGTCTCACCTTTGCCAAGCTCAACAAGAACTTCAACAATGGCGAGTTACAGAGAAGAATGAATCAATCACAACAAACAATCTAACTGAATGAATGAATACGATTACAACAGATTCTTTAAATGCTTTTCAACAACTTTTCTTCTTTGATCTCAGCCCTCCACGTGTCAGTATCCGCCTCTTCTTCTACTTCCCGCAACCTTAAAGACTCTTTTTGAAGCAGAGGCTTTCATTCAACTTCACTTCCTTCTTCCCTATAACAAAAAACAGAGAAATGGAAATAAACCGGGTGTCGATGATTGTGAAGGTACACATGTTGATTTGGATCTCGTTGACTATCGAGGTACAATTGCTTATCCGGATGTGGATAACTATCAAGGTTCACCTGTTGTAGAACCAGATGAGGTTGTGGATGTTGTAGAGGTTGAATGGGATGATGATATTGATATGAGGGTAAAACAAGAATTTGATAGTAAGCGCGAAGTCCAAGATTTAATTGATAGAGCTGTACACAAGTATTGCTTCGAGGTCGCTACGATCAAGTCGACACGTAAGTTGTTAGTGTATAAATGTTGAGGTATTGGTTGCAAATGGTCAGTACGAGTTGCGACAGAAAAGAGTTCAAATCGTTGGTCTGTTAGAACATACAACAAGATGCATACATGCTCTCAGCTAACTTCGAGTACAAGCAACATTAAAAAAAACGAAACACCGCGATTAGTTGCATCAGTTGTGCATGAGGATTATCCGGATCAATTTGAAACTCCAACCCCAAAAATGTTGATGGGTTTAGTGCAAAGAAGGCTAAGTTGTGAGGTCTCATATAGTACCGCTTTGAGAGGAAAAAAACTAGCGGTAGCTTACTTGCGCGGCAGCCCAGAAGATTGCTATAAAATATTGCCTTCTTATTTGTACATGATGGAGAAGATGAATCAAGGTACGTTAACACGGCTGGAATGTGGTGAAGGAAACAAGTTTAAGTATGTATTCTTTGCATTGGGTGCTAGTATAGAAGGATTTAAATTAATGCGGAAAGTTATCATTGTGGATGGGATTTTTCTTAAGAATGTATATGGTGGAGTTCTTATTGTTGCAACTGCTCAAGATCCAGAGCATCACAATTATCCTCTCGCTTTTGCGGTAGTAGACAGTGAAAACGATGCAAGTTGGAGGTGGTTTCTCCAAACGTTGAAAACAGTTGTACCAGATCACCCTGAGCTTGTGTTCGTTTCGGACAGAAATAAAAGCATCATGAAAACTGTAGGAGAGGTGTATCCCAATGCTAAGCATGGATATTGTTTATGGCATATGTCTCAGAATGTGAAATCGCGTGCTTATGGCGCTAACAAAAAAGACGTTGCAGTCCAGTTTAGAAAATGCGGTTGGACTTACACAGAGATTGAGTTCCTCCGACTTTATCAAGAATTTAGGATAAGGCATCCTAAATGTGGTGAGTATCTAGATGAAAGTGTTGACGATTGTAAGTGGGCAAGATGCTATTTTCCAGGACAAAGATACAACATATGCACCACCAATTCTGTTGAATGTATCAATGGTGTGTTCAAAGATCAAAGAAATTACTCGTTGCTACCATTGTTTGATTTGATTATTGCCAAGATTTGTGAATGGTCCAACAAGCATAGGAAGGCTGCCGCAGAGGTACCAACTACTCAGAAACTAGTACTTTTTATCTATAAGTTATTGCACAAGAGATGTGAGATTGCAAAAAAGTTACAAGTATCTGAGCTAAACAGTTTTATGCTTGAATACACGGTGCTTGGAGAAGATGGAAAACGTTACATAGTTGATCTTAGAAGCAAAAGTTGTAGTTGTAGGCGTTATGATATAGACAAATATTCATGTGAACATGCGATTGCTGCAACTATGTTCCACGGAAAAACGTCAGAGGTCGATCTACACGAGTGCTGCTCACATTATTATTTTTCTGAGAATTGGGTGACGGCTTACTCTAAGACCATCTATCCAGTACTGAATACATCTGTGTAGGTAGTTCCTACTCATATTACTGGTAGATGCATTTTGCCTCTAGATTACCGGAAAAAAAAGGGAAGAACTCAACAAGCTAGGTTTCCGTCAGTTGGAGAACATCGAGGAAGAACGAGATCCCAAGGACTTGGAAGTTACTTTAATATGTCGACCTAATTTATTTATTTAAATTTCTTGAAATAAGACTTGCGGTTGTTTTTTTGTTGCTGGATGTGTATTTCATATATCAGGTATAACTCCCTAAATCAAGTTAAACTATTGTTAAACTAATAATATTAAACTGAAGTTAAACTACTGTTAAACTGAAGTTAAACTACCATTAAACCGAAGTTAAATAGGTCATCTTAACCAACTTAATTCTTCAACATTCATAACGGTCAAACAAAATATAGTTGCAGCATATGGTTAATTTTAGTTAATAGTTAAAATTGTAAAAACATAAAATTTTAAAATATTATGCATGTTCAGTTTGAAATCTCGGTAAAAACCATATACAATGTATGTTACTTAGTTATTACTATTATCTGAATTGTAAAATAAAATAAACGGATCAATTTAATATATATTGATTCATAATACGATGTTAAATGTGTGTTAAAATGAATTTTCAGAAAGGTAAACTATATGAAATCTTTTTAAATAGGGTTAAACTAGGTTTTTGGTTTTTAAGATGGAAGTTAAACTATGTGTAATTTTGTTAAACTAGATTTTTGGTTAAAATAGATGGTTAAACTCTATGGAAACAAAAATGAATGACGGCGCCGTTTTTTAAATTAAAAGTAATGACGGCGTCGTTTTTTTTTAATTAGTAATTTTTTTTTTAAATTCGTTAATTTTTAATTTAAGTTAAACTGAGTTAAACGGAAGTTAAACTGAGTTAAACTGAAGTTAAACTGAAGGTAAACTGAAGTTAAACTAAAGTTAAATTGAAGGTAAACTGAAGGTAAACTAAGTTCACATAAATTCCTAAAATAACAAGTTCAAACTGAAACACTTTTACCAAACTAGAGGTTCAACAAACAAATCCAAACTGAAACCACTTTTGCCAATATAAAGGTTCAACAACACAAATCCAAAGTGAAACACTTTTGTCAACATTTATGCCTTTTGTCTTTTGCTTGCTCTCCCTCCTCGTCCTCCTCTTCCTCCTCTTCCTCCTCTACTACCTTTACCTCCTCGACCTTTTTTCTCCCTAGTATAAGGTGGGAGAAGGTGTTTGGACTGCTTACGTTTCCTCTTCTTGCCTAACCCTTCATCCTTATTTTCGGGAGGACTATCCACATCTATAACCAAATTGACCGTAGGCACTTCATGAGGAGGAATCCAAACAACCATTGCAGTTAAAGGATCTATAGCTGCACATATCTAAAAAATTTATTTAACAAGTTAAACTGAAATTTAAATACAAGATATGACAAGATTAAATTAAGTACCTTCAGCATCATTGTCGTCCTTGGCATCCACATCTATCACCTCTTTTTCCTCCTCATCCTTCTCCACCTCTTTCTCCACAGCCTCCTCCCCCTTCTCCACCTCTTTCTCCACAGCCTCCGCCTCCTTCTCCTCCTCTTTCTCCTCCTTCTCCACAGCCTCCTCCTCCACCTCTTCCTTCTCCTCCTCCACCTCCTCCTCCGTATCCTCTTCATCCTCCTCCTCCTTCTCCACCTCCTCCTTCTCCACAGCCTCCTCCTCTGCCTCTTCCTTCTCCACCTCCTCCTTCTCCATAGCCTCCTCCTCTGCCTCTTCCTTCTCCTCCTCCTCTGTATCCTCTTCATCCTCCTCCTTCTTCTCCACCTCCTCCTCCGTATCCTCTTCATCCTCCTCCTCCTTCTCCACCTCCTCCTTCTCCACAGCCTCCTCCTCTGCCTCTTCCTTCTCCTCCTCCACCTCCTCCTCTGTATCCTCTTCATCCTCCTCCTCCTTCTCCACAGACTCCTCCTCCTCCTCCTCCTCCTCTTCCTCCTCCTCCACCTTCTCCTCCTCCTCTTTATCCCCTTCATCATCAGTATCGTCCTCGTCATCAGTATCACCACACGTCTCAATCACTCTTTTCCCAGCAGGTTTATCATATACATTTGCAATAGGAGAGGTCATGGGCGACCCTATAGAAATTGTTGAAGTAGTTAGTCCATTTTATAAAAAAAAATAATGTAAATTATTTGAGAAACATATACTTACATCTCCCAGGACTGTCGTTGTTAAAATTTTCGTCCACGAAAACAGGTTCACCACTCTTGAATTTCTCCAGGAGATCAATCCTACTTGTCAAACTACCTACCTTAACATCCAGATCACCAACCTTACTATTAAGGGTTTTGAACCCTTCCATCATTGCCTTGGACATTTCAGCAATTGATTCATGGAGCCCGGGGTGTGTGACTGGAGCAGCAGAAGTAGCAAGAGCAGCAGGAGCAGCAGGAGCAGCAGCACTATCAATAGCACCAGTAGCACGAGTAGGATGGTTTCTATGAGCCAGATCTCTTTCCAAGAGATCCGTCCACAATATAAGCCCACCATTCGATATAATGGTGGTCCAACCATCAACTATCATGTCGTACTGTAAATCATCCTCCTCACCCATGATTTCCTCCATCATATCCCGCTCCTCACCTTTAGCCTCCAAGATGCTTGCAATTTCCTGTGACATATACATAAACTTAGTTAAACTAATTGTTAAATTGAAGTTAAACTGCGTTAAACTACTTGTTAAACCGAAGTTAAACTGCGTTAAATAGAAGTTAAACAATGTTAAACTGAAGTTAAACAACGTTAAACTGAAGTTAAAATGAAGTTAAACTATAGCTAAACTACTTTAAACTTAACTAACCGTGGAATTCCCAAGAGCTGTGTAGATGTCTCCCAACCCGAAACTTTTTGTGTTCAATTCTTTGAACCTTCCCTTGCACATCCTAGGGCATTGGTCTTCACATGGGATTTTCTCTCTAAAATGCTTCTTCAAATTGGGAATGGCTTCAAATGAGAATAATTGTACATAAGACACATAGATTAACATATATTTTAACACATAATTTAATATATATTTTAACTAATATAATAAATTAAATTTTACCTCAAATGGCAAGATGAATCCTGGAATTACCGTACTAGGGCTGACCCCTTCATCCGCTTCGAAATTTTTAGGATCTCACTTTCTAAGTCATCAAATGTAAGACGTCCCCACGGGAAAGTCAAACATTTCGGTAAATCATTCACAATCCTCCTAATAAAGGGATCTATCGGTCCTGCGACCTTCGCTTTGCTTCTTATCACTGTGGCTAGAAACCAAAAAATAGTCATCTTCAACCTATCATCTGAAGGTTTCATCGAGGACAGCTTCTTAAAAACATGCTCCGGCCAAGGCGTAGCATTCTTCCCAAAATACTTCGTTACCAGCTGGTTCCCACCGAGATTTTCATAGTTCTCCGGGTAATGGTGGCAGTATAAGCCACAGCGAAGACCATGTTCTCTAAGACCGTACCTTACGGGAACTCCATTTACAACGAACCACATTTGTTGTGGCTTCTCCGTCCTTGCCATCCTTTGGATGAAGCTCCAAGCACCCATTACCTTCCGGTTATTCTCCTGATGCATATGGAAGATGTGCTTGAACTATGGATGTCGGAGAAACCACCTAAGCTCTTCTCCACCGAGATCCTTTATGAATTGGACACACTTACTAGGATCACACCGTGTACCAATCTTCGTGATCTTTGAGTACTGGCTAGGCTCAAAGAAGAACCCCAACGGCTGTACAGGTACCTATATTCAAAACAGTAAAATAAGTAATGTTAACAATAGTTTAACAATAGCTTAACGATAGTGTAACACTAGTTTAACACTAGTTTAACATTAGTTTAACAATAGTTTAACATTATCTTAACATTAGCTTAACATTAGCTTAACATTAACTCTAGTTTAACTCTAGTTTAACTCTAGCTTAATTCTAGTTTAACTCTAGCTTAACTCTACTTTAACTCTACTTTAACTCTAGTTTAACTCTAGTTTAACTCTAGTTTAACTCTAGTTTAACTCTAGTTTAACAATAATTTAACATGTAAAATACTAAGGCTGCAAGTTTAACCCTATTTTAACATTAGTTTAACAATAGTTTAACACTAGTTTAGTATTAGTTTAACTCTAGTTTTACCTAAAATTTAACTCTGGTTTAACATGTCAAACACAAAGGCTGCAAGTGTAACTCTAGTTTAACTCTAATACTTGCAATTTTTTCCTCAGCACCACCAGTATATGTACCCGATCCGCCTACTTCTTGAGAAGGCTGCAAGAAAAACGATATAAAAACATGTTAAACTAGTTTAACTACATGTTAAACCAATTCTTAATTATTAATCGTAATCAAATAATTCAAAAAATCATACCCTATGCTTTCTTTTTGTCCTCAATTTCTTTTTTTGGATCGAATGGGAACTATCACCAACTGCTGGATCTTTAGGATCCTTCACATTTCCAATTCTCTTCCTCATCGTCTTCAATTTATATACCTATCACAAACCTGCAAAACATCCAATACAATTCATACTTAATCCCTAAATTGAAGACCCTAAATCGATACCCCAAATCGAAACCCTAAATTCATCAATTCCTCTTCCACGAACCCCTAACAAAACAATGTCTAATCTCTAAACCTAAAATTTAAGTTTCAGTAGTTTGAAATTGAACAAGTAAACATTAGTTTACCTTCAGTTTAACCCGAAGATAATCCAAAGATGACGAGGACCAGAATCGCAATTACCCTAAATTCATAAATTCCTCTTCCACGATGAACCCCTAACAAAAAAATGACTCTAAACCCAAAATTGAAGTTTCAGTAGTTTTCAATTGAACAAGTAAATATTAGTTTACCTTCAGTTTAACCCGAAGATAACTCGAAGATGACGAGGACCAGATGACGAAGAAGAAGATTTGGAAGAAAGAAGAAATCGAGAGAGGAAGAGGAAACCGAAAATAATAAGAAATGGGAAGAGAACGCTGGATTTCGAAGCTTAAGTAGCAGAGATTTGCAGTTCGGGTTTGAGATCAAAGAGATTAATGGCGGAATCAAATGCGGAGAGGGAGTGGGGCGAGTGGGGAAGGAGAAGGAGAGGAAAGGGAGTGGGGCGAGAGGGAAGGTTAGGGAAGTGGTTTTTTTGTAATAACCATAAGTTTTAAATGTTATATGGTCTTTTACACATTTTTAACATTAAAAAAAATCAAAACAAAAAGATTAAATTTTGGAGGTTATTTTGGCACATTGAAAAAGCTGGAAGGTTAGTACAGCATTTGATCCAAATAAACCTAGAAGATCTTCAATTTGTCAAAACCCTAGAACAGAAGCCAAAGGAATCGGATGATAAGTAATTTTTCTGCTAGGGGAAAAAACTACTCTGGAGAAGAGTTCGGGATTTTAATTGGAATTTGATTTAAACTATAGTTTTGAATAATTTTAAATATGTTAGACATAATAGAGGAGACCTTAGGTAGGATAAGAAAAGGTTTTGTGGCCTTATGGATCTTATTTTCAAATTTACTAGCAAAAAGGTTAATTTTAGTTCAAGCTTCAGAAATCTTAGGCTCTGAGAGAATCTTTGACTTTGAGCACAAGGAAACTCATCAAATACAACGTAACTAAAACTTGAAAGAATCTGACATTTGCTGGACAACAAACAGGTACATATGGAAATTAGAATCCTGTTATAACATATATCGTTTCTGATCCTCAATCAAATACAAGTTGGCATGAGGTTGAAGCTCGAGAAAGAAAGTGCTCAAATACAAGTTTTGGAGCAAAACAGTCATTAGAGATTGATGCAGTCTTAAAGCGACACACGTTTACCAAGATGTAAACCGCAAGATCTCTGTCTTGTTCTTAAATAACTAAAATGTTTGATCATACAAACAGGGGAGATATCAACAGCCTTGAGTTTCTTTAAAAGGGCACTTTTGTTTTTCTAATATGTTCTTGTTTTCTAATAATATTTGGAAAACCATGAAGTTCTAACTTTCAGATCAATAAAGACAACAATCCACAAGATGTTTACTAAACATGATGAACTAACAAAGATTTTTTCAGGACAGACTAAGTTCATTTAACTTCTTCGTTTTCTCAGTCAAACAAGAGCTCGCATGAACTGGAACCACGCGGCGAGGATGACAACTCCTTGAGCATCTCATGTTTCTCAAGCAGAGTACTGGTGGGTTTCGGAGAGATAATAGCTGTCTTCAATCGAATAGCATGCTTTAAGATAAACATCGCCACTTCTTTCTGCTTTTGTGATCCTTCGTATAGTTCCCACTTGAAGGTCTCAAGATGAAATAACAAACACTTGGGAAGAGTAACAGGTTGCTTCCAACTAGCCCGGGGACTAGGGGCACGTCGAATATGTTTCTGAGATCAAAATTGGGTAAAGGGTTATAAGAACTCCAATCCTCTGTACAAGCAAACCTGAAACTTATCTAGAAACTGGGTTTGTGTTAATGTACCTGGCGGAGTTTAAGAACTCGTAGTTTAGGTGAATCTTCAATCAATCGGGTAAGTAAATCCCACCATCGTGGCGCACATGTGCATAGTTCTAGATGAACAAGCTCAGAGAAGATAGTACCAGCTGGATAAGCAGCCTGCATTTCAAAACATCAAGTACAATAAATCAAATCACAAGAAACCAAATTTTTTGGTTCAGGTAACAGAAAGAGAGATGGTTACATCTGAAGTGATCAGACATAGTGCAAGACGCTTGACTGATGTGACAGATCCCAGAAGTTTCTCAGTGTTTTTATAAATAACATCGACATTTGCCTCTACCACCTCAGGCATGTTCTCAATGTAACAAAAGCCACCCCAATAGTCTTCAATGTCTAGGCGCTTCAATTTAGGAGCATTGATCAAGAACCCATCATCATCTCCTTCAAAAGCTTGCGATGATTTATGTACAGACAGTGTTTTTAAACATGGTGCAGTAACAGTAACGACTTTAACATTGTCACCAGGGCATCTCTGCACAGCCAAATCTTCAAGACTAGGGCAGCAGGATATAATTTGAGGAAGTGACTGGTCATCTAAATACTTCACATCTATAAGACGCAAAGTCTTGATGGATTGGAAGCAAACAAAAGAAGATGCATCAACAAGACTTAAGTTTTCGAGTTTCAGAACAGTAAGCGTTCTACAAGAAAACAAGCACTTAGGCAATCTAACAGGCTCTACACCGGAACAATAACTGATATCCAGCTCACGCACGCAGCGGTCTACCGCAATTCTAACCCATACCCCTAAATCTTTCTCTGCGGTGTAACAAATCGAACCAATCTTGATATTCAAACTCTCCAAAATTGGAGCCTTGTGTAGTAGCAAAGACCTATCAACAAACTGAGAAAACACTGGACCTGAATTATTATGAAGCCTGAGATCATAACTGAGCCTAGGGACTGATGCCCAAAGAAACCTCCATCGTTTCGACAAAAGACTCGTCACCAAAGCATCTTTAGTTGGAAGCCATGACAATATCTGTAAGAGGAAATCATCTGGTAACTGACTAAGCCTATCCCTATAATCACCCATTAAGATTTCACAAATGGCTCTGATTCCTGCAAAAAAAATGTAAACTTGAAGTTGTCAATATTATCAAGAACTAAAGAACAAAACCATATCCAAAACAATGGATCCGTAGAGGAATCAGGAAGTAGAAACCCCAAAAATTGACCATATAATGCAGTCTAGAATAGTTCGGAGACAAATAAAGGAACGATCTTTGAACTGATTTGTATCAGAATCACAAAGAAACTGGTTATTTTGGATTTGGGTAAAAATCAATTGACCAAGCCAGGTCCTTAGAACGCATAGTATATAGGGAAAATTTCCGGCGGAAAACAACAATTGAATAAAAACCCATCAACAAAAGATTAGCATAAACTTACGATTTTACAGCCAAAAATCGGTTGCTTCCGTGACGAAATGTGTAGGGTTTCGCTGTATCGCTCTCTCTCAAATGTTGGTGGAGAAGACAGAGTCAATAGTCAAAACTTGGGTTGTTTTTTTTTTAATTTAACGCGGGTTGGTTAATTTACATTATGCTTGTTCGGTTCAACTAGATACCGGTTTGATATAAGCGGTTGTTTAACTCGCATTTTTACAAAGAAGTCGCATAAACTAGGGTTTTTTTTTTTTTCTTTTTAATAATACTTTAGGGTTTACTTTTGTGAAAATAAGTTATTCTCACAGCAACAAAAAGAAATTACAAAGGATTTGGGAATTCTCTGGCTCCTAGGGTTTGTCTTTCTCCTTCTCTTCTACAGCTGTTCTGTCTAATTCGGTAATCCTAGTTACGAACTTTTAGCTCTAAATGTCATCATCACCAAGAGCCAAATGTCTTCGAGAAAATCAAGAGATGTTGCTTCTACAGACAGGATCAGTGCGTTGCCTGATGATTTGCTAGTCCAGATTTTGTTGCTTGTCTCGACCAAAGATGAAGTGGCCACCTCGGTTTTGTCAAAACGATGGCGTTCTGTCTGGACCATGGTGCCTAAACTCGAATTCACTGGTGATAGAAAACAAAATTACACTAGTGGTAACATCAGAAGCGTTTGTAGCTT
Organism: Cardamine occulta; assembly: GCA_028015245.1. NCBI lineage: Eukaryota > Viridiplantae > Streptophyta > Magnoliopsida > Brassicales > Brassicaceae > Cardamine > Cardamine occulta. Next base: position 6,204,861 of record CM051391.1, on the reverse strand, counting down.
TCTTAACAAGTCAATGGAACTTCACAAGGAACCTGTATTAGAAACCTTGCGTATCCATATCAATAATGATCGTATTAATACCAGAAATCTGATTTCAAACGCAGTTGATCGCTCTGTGCGCGTACTAGAATTCAACCTACTTAGATCTACCACACTGTTTGCACAGTTGCCTCAGAGTCTTTACACCTGCAAAACACTTGTGGAATTGACTCTCTCTTACAGTTTTCATGTAGATGTTCCTTCCTTGGCTTATCTCCCGTCTCTTAAAAAACTGTTACTCGCTTTGGTTGACTACAAGGACGAAGATTCTCTTGTTAGGCTTTTATCAAGTTGCTCTGTTCTTGTTCGTTCGACCATTAGCCTTAGCGTTGCTGATAAATGGAAAAGCAATTTCCCGAAAAAGAATGTGCTGCTGCCTGTTCGCGTTCTTTGTCGTTCTGATGACAAGTTTCTCAGATCACTTCCTTTGGTCACGTCTCTTTTGTTATGTGTACAAGTATAAATTTCGATCTCTCCTTCTATTTTCTCTTGGTCGTTACTGTGATCACATTGTCTTTATGTTAATTTCAAACCATTGCAGGATCTAAACTTTAGTGGTATTACCTTCTCTCGGCTTCAAAGGGTTAAGCTAAGTATAATTTCCGATGACTGGTTGAGTCTACTTCTACTACTTCTCAATAACTCACCTACACTACGGTTTCTTCATATCAATTCTGTAAGTAACAAATACAATATCCATATGAATTCACTGATTTTTTTATTTATTGCATTTCTTGACTTTGATGTATTTGGATCCAGAAAAATGGAAACTACTCATTGTCGTGGAAGGAACCGAGATTTATTCCCAGATGCATATCATCCCATCTAGAAGTCTTTGAGTGGAAACAATATAGAGGGGGAAAAGACGAGAAACAACTATTGATATACATTTTTGCTAACCCAAATTGTTTAAAGATGGCAAAAATTAACGTGAGCTTATACTACAGCGCCATTAGGGTAGCAAAAAGGAAAATGTTAACGGAGTTAAAATCTATGCCTAGAGTTTCCATTATGTCCCAGCTATTGGTTAGTTGAAAAATTTATCGTCTCAGCTTTTGTTCTCAACTCATATCGAATGGAGATTTATACACTTCTACCTATGTTTTATCATATTTATTAGTCATTCTATTATTTGAGTTTCAAGGTCATGACGTGCTTTGCAAGTATAACTCAATTCCCACAAGCGGAAAACAAATAAAAACAAAATGAAGTTGAAGAAGAAAAAGTCAAGTGACTAACACGTGTGAAGCCATCTCGTAGAAAAATAAATTATCTTAATTTACTTTTGCAAATTAATTAGTTTTCCTTTTACAATTTAAGAGATTAGGAAATTTGCTTGTTTTAGGTTTTTAGCTATAAGTATGTAAGCTCGACAAACTTAATGAATTATCAGATCAATAATAAGTTTTAAGAATTTTACTCTCAAACATTCTTATTCTAAAAGCAACTCAAGTTTCTTTTATTTACTTTTAATCACAATCCAACAGTCTTGGATAGTTAATTAGGGTTCGTCCATCGCCTCCTCGTCACTTGTTACGTTCGTCTATCTCTGTAATCTTAACTACGAACTCTTAGCTCTATGTCATCACTAAAATCCAAACGTTTTTCGTGTGGTCTACAAAGAGGTAGATAGTCTCCTCAGGCTTTTATCAAGTTGCTCAGTTCTTGATCGATCGAATGTGCTCGTTATCGGTGATCGATGGAAAGACTCATCATGGGGGAATGTGGTTCGCTATGCTATGCCGCATATCTTTGTTCTTTATAGCCATGATGACAAGTTTCTCAGTTCTACTTCCTTGTCCACGAGTCTCATTTTAGCCTTGAGAGATCCATTGTTATTTGTTTCTATCTCGAACTCTCCATCCATCTCTCTTTTTCTTGTTCGTCATTTTATTCGGTAACTTTTTTTATTGTAGGCTGTGAATTTTAGTGGCATTACCTTCTCTCAACTTCAACGGTTTTCACTACGTCCATTGCACCATCTCTGGTTGAATCTGCTTCAACTTATTCTCAACAACTCTCCTAAACTAAGGATTCTCCAATTAATCAATTCTGTAAGTAAATGTCAATATACTTCTAGCACACGTATGCATCTGATTCTTTGATTCTACTTCTTGAATTTGATGTACTTGGGTCCAGAAAAAAAAATATTTCTACCCGGGTATCTCCCATTGTCATGGCACCAACCCAGTTCGGTTCATAGATGCTTGTCATACATCTAGACACCTTTGAGTGGATAGAATACGGAGGTAGCGAAGATGAGGAAGAACTTGTGAGATACATTCTTGCAAAATCAAAATGTTTAATCGAAACGAGAATCACATTGAAACCAACCTTCAATCCTGAAGAGAAAGAGAAGATTAATAAGGAGTTAAAATCTGTTTAGAGGTTCAACAATATCTCAGCTTCTGTTTGAATAAGAAAAAGAATTCTCCTCTTTACAAGTAGATGCAATAAATAAAGCTACTATTTTGTGATGTTTATAGTTTTAGTTATTGCAAGTCTTCAGCTACTCTTATCAAGTATAGTATTCATTAATCTAGATCATTAAGTACATATCATTCATTTTTGCATCAGTTTTTAAAATGATACAAATGTGTCATTAGCATCAATTCTTAAAATGACATAAATTAGCTTCAAAATTGACAGTATAAATTTATATATTAATTATATTAAATATAAATCAGCTATGATTTTAACTAAATATTAAATATACTTAATTAATGAAATCAAAAATAAAACAGGAAAATGATTGACATAGTAAAAAAAATAACTGGTAAAAAATCTTTGCAATTCGTAATTAATCCTGAAAGAATATCCTCATTCCAAAGTAATTCATCGTGTCTTAGTCTTTCAAATAATATTCCAAAGTAATTCATCGTGTTTAGTCTTTCAAATAATATTAACCCATTCACCAATACTTCAAATATGCCCATCATACACTCTGATCTGTTTCATACTCCCTGAAATATAATAAACATTAAGAAAATGTTTTAGTGATGTACATGCTATGTAAATATAATATTGAACACATCAAAAAGACATATACCTTCGATGATTGCCATCAGCATTTCATTAATACATATTCAGCAGCTTCTCTTCCAACTTATGGACTTTATTCCACAAGAAAATTACTTTTGTTTCATTAGTTGCTGTTGCTGTTGTTGTTGTTGGACAGTACAGAGATTGCCTCAAGTTTAGTTACTCTGTTTCAGTACCCAAACTTTAGGTCACTGATGAATATAGTCTTTAAAATTCTTTGACCTGATCATGCGTTCAACGTTCTTAAATTTTCTCTCCAACCAAACTAATAGAGAACAAGCAACACAGAACAAAATGACACAAGTTGTGAAAAAATTAAGATACTGCATAATTCTAGGTTAAAAGATTACCAAAAGAGATTGTTTTGAAGTGGTACGTTTTCAGATAATCAGACAAAATTTGACAAAGTAAGAAAAATGTCTAACCTTTAATTTGTGGCTTTTATCAACAGTGGTGAAAACATTTCCTTTACATATAAAAAAACCTATCATAAATCACCCAACTTCAAAACGAAACAAAGAGATCTCATAGAGATCTCATATTCGTTTTGCATCAAAACAAATGAAATCTTACTACTGTTTTCTTGGACAGACCAACTTTCTAGTAATCGCATCTATAATTAAAAAAACTCAGATTGGTGTCAAAAATTGATCAAACACAAATGCATTACTTGAGCTCAGAACAATCCATATCTTTTCATTTACAAAATAGGTTCCTTCTTTTTTTTTATCTCATACACAAAAAAAGTCTACAAGAAGAAAAGAATCAAGATGCATATTGTTCCAGCCAAATCCTCTAAAACCGAAACGAATATTATCACCTAAAGCTTTCTCTCTACAATGTATCTCCTTGTTAAGCTGTAGTATCAAAACGAATAAATCATTCTTCTTCCGACTCTCTAATTTGGATTAACAAGACTTACTTACCTCACCTCTCACAGCTTTTTGCTCTTAGATCCCTCCCCAATTCAAGAACTTCTTCACTTCATCATAAAAAACCAATATAGCAGCCGAACCAGTGCTCCTAAACATATTAGACAATGCTCCACGGTAAAAAGAAGCAAACCCTTCACTCCTGTATATCTTCTTCCAACAATCCAATGTGCTACGATACATCGGATGCTCCATCCCAGACTGCATCATTATCCTTCTACGAACTGTATCCAACGGATAAGAAGCCAATCCAGCAGATGTAGTAACAGCTTGAGCCAAAACCCATCTCTTCCACAAAGCCAATTCCGGCTTTGTATCCTCGGCAAAAACCTCCTTAACCGTATCAAAACCACCAAAGTACAAGCCACGGTGAATAATCACACCATGTAGTGACGCAGGTAAGCCTCTATAGATTCCTCTAACCCCATCTTTCTTATGAATCGTTGACAAGAAATGATGGATTCCTCTGAATTGACGAGCTTCAGGCTTACCAATGTCAGCAGCTAAACGAGTATGAGCAATATCAAGCGGATAAACAACAATCAAAGCAGTACAACCAGCTGCAGAACCAGCCATGAAATTAGCTAATGCACCAGAGACTATATGATTCTCTTGAGAGCTACTGTTTCTAAGAATGCTTCTGTAAAGATCCTTAAGAGAGAAATTAAGAGCAACGGAAGGATAATAACGAAGAACACTGCTTCCATTGCCTCTCCATAAAGATAAAACGCCTTCTTCTCTAACAGTACGGAAGATGAAATCGAACATTCCTTTAAACCTTCTCTTCCCTATGTGGCTTTCGTCTCCGACGATTGCGATGTTGCTCTCTTGGGTTTGTAATAAAAGCTTCGCTCTTTCGATTGGAGCTACGATCGTGTGAACAACGCCTCCCATTACAGCACCAGCGAGCAAATCTCTGTGGAAATGTTTCAGAGTTTGAGGAAGCGATAATTGTGATTGATGATTCCTTCGATTTGTTCTAGCTGGTGGAGCAATTGGATCTTCGTGTTCTCTTGAAATGCACATCTTGAAATGTAGCCAATAAAAACGCAAGTCTCGATCTTTGAATGAAGAACACCAAATTTGAAAGTGGGTTCGATTCGAATTTGTCAATCTGGCATTATATAGGGGAGGATTCGATTGCCCGTAAACAAGAAATCGGAGATTCGAATGAAACAGGGGAAATCAAGAAAACCCTAGAAATTCCCATTAGAGGAAAAACAAAACCCAAGTGACGAATTAGAATCACAGAAAATTAAAGGAAAGAGATAGCTTTGTTCTCGTTGATGTAGATGATTCTGTCTTTTGAGTGGATTCGAACTCAAGCTACAACGAGATAAATCATTAATGTGTAAACTTTTCAAGAGATGCTGCGAAAGATGACTTGAGAATTTAGATATATCAAATATGAGCTTGGGCTCAACGTCTATAGACTATAGCCCAACAGATAATTAACTAATTTAATCACAATTACAACACCCAAAAAAAAACTTAAAATATTGAGGAAAAAAGAAATTTCAGTTGCTAAATCACTCTTTTTATAACCAAAATGATTCTTGACATTGAAATTTGGGTTTCATCCATTTTTTTGTTCAATTATATCATTGAAAGTTGTATGCTCATGGTATCATTGGTATGTACTATATAGTGAGACTTAATTTAGATCTTCCACTATGTCTCATACATTAGAAAGAAAAAAAAGACCCAAGTGGTGAGTGATGACTGATGACAATAGTGAAGATGTGGTTAAAACCAAAAAAAAAAAACAGAGAATCAAAACTCTGTTTCATTTTGTTTTTAGTTTCTTCTTAGAAACAACATGGAAGAGTTTTCCAATACATTATTAACTTCTAACACAATGTCCGAATAGTTGTAACTAGATTTCGTCGACCAGAAGCTGACATGAAATTGAAGACAATATAGAAACCAACTGCTCAAGTTTCCTAGTCACCTTCTCCTTGTTCGGTTCATATTTCGAAAGCGAGAAAGTCGCAGTCTTTAAACACCTTGCATTTTGAAGGATGTACGCCACCAGTTTCTCCTCTTTCCGTCTTCCATTGTAATGCTTCCACCCGAAAGTATTCAGATGCAACAGCAAACATTCAGGAACGGAACTCGGTTGTCCCCAATGACCTTCAATGGGATGATTTAGGGAACTCCGCGATCGTTCGTTACACTAACAGAATATAAATAAATAAATAATAGTGTATTAGACCTTAAAACTAGAACTCGAGACCAAAAGACGAGTGAATAGAGAAACCCCAAGCATCAAGTTGGGGTTGTATTTTACCATTTCGATCTTGAGAACTTGTAGTTGAGGAGAACTTTGGAGCATCCAAGAAAGTAGATCCCACCATTTTGGGCAACATCCACATAGCTCCAGATGAACAAGCTGATAAAACACAATCCGGCGCTCAAGCTACATAGAAAACCTCGAAAACATATACGTACGTACATGAGTAATTATGCAAATGACAGAACCATATATAAGAAACTCACAAATTTATCCTCTTTTATTACCATTGAGGCGGATACAGCTAAACATAAAGAGAGACGCTTGACTGATGTAAGAGATCCCATTAGCATCTCAGGACTTTTTTCATGAATAATTTTAACACTTGCCTCAGCCAAATCAGGCATATTCTCGCTCAAACAATAGAGATGATTGCCACATAAATCTACAATTTTCAAGTACTTCAAAGACGGAGCATTTATCAAAACTATTGGTACAAACCCGTCCTTCTCATAACCCCACGTATCAAGTATAGATAATCTTGATAAGGAAGGCATTACAACATAGAAATTTTTCATATAGCTGTTGTCACTTTTGTCCACAACCAACTCTTCAAGCACAAGACAGCCTGATAAAAGCTTACGGTGACATTCATCGGTTTTGTACTCTACACGGATAAGGTGTAAAGATTTCAGAGACGGGAGACAAACATCGGTTGGAACATCCAGCTTAATCATATTAATGAGTTTCAAGACCTCGAGCTTCGCATACATATACAAACTCATTGGCAATAAGATTGATTGATAACGATACCCTCCATATCCTACAGAATAGGAAATTTCAAGTTCACGCAAATGGCGAACAATTCCAATTCTTATCCAATGAGCCATATCTTCATAGTTGCACAAGTGACCAACTTTGAACTTCAAATTTTCAAGAACTGGAGCCTTATGCAATACCATAACCCTATCCACAAACTGAACAAAGCTCCCGTATTTGGAAGGGTCAGGATTAACATCATGCTTATCATCATCCTGATCGAGATAGTAAGACTCCCAATTATCATCGAAATCAAGTTTATCAACCATTGTCCAAAGAAACTTCCATCGTTTTGACAAAAGTGTTGTGGCGATTACATCTTTGGTAGCAAGTGTTGACAAAATCTTCAAGAGCAAATCATCAGGCAGATTACTAATCCTGTCCATATGTAAATCCTTAATTAAAACTCGAAGACCTTTCAGATTCAATCGAAGATGTTTATGATTACCCCCGATAACTACAAGAACACCAGAGGGTTTAGGGTTTAAAAAGTGTGTTATTTTTATTTTTTTTGTGTGCAGCCCCAATTAGTTATCTATTAAATTTAGGTTATTTTTAATAACATGATAAGAAGCAGGTTTTAGAATCATGCTGAAAAATAGGAATTGATAATGACATAATAATGATTATTTAAATATAATTAACCAACAGATAAAAAAGGAAGTTGAAAATATAATCGTTAAAAACAACCTCAATTCTTGAAAACTACTCCCTCTGTTCTGTTTCAATATATAAAGATGTTTTAGAGGAAATTTCTATATCAAAATATAAGATGTTTTCCAGATTTTAATATAATTTTTAATTTATTTAATTGTAAAGCACCTAATTAAAGAACTTGTGTCAATTACAAGACATCATCTTTAATAAAAGTCATTTTTAACATTTTGATTATTTTTAATTTTAAAAAATGATGTTTTGTGTTTTAATTGATAAAAGGTGATTTTTCTTTAAAAAAATGTGTTTTTAGCTAAAACATTAGTGAAACGGAGGGAGTACTAAGCAATCATGACTCTGTTCCATTTTCCTTTGATCTTCTTGAAAACAACCTCTCTAATTCAAGAGCATCTCCTAGTGAACCATTCCAATCCTGATCCATGTTGCCATATCTTCATTGCTGCAACAAGGGACAACTTCAAATTTCAAAGATTGTAGAACCGGAGCTCTATGCAACACCATTGATCTGTCCACATACTTGCGAAAACTTGCGAAGTTGGAAAGATTGTGTTCAAATTTATCATTAAAATCGAGTCTTGGAACCATCGTCCAAAGAAACTTCCATCGTTTTGACAAAAGTGTTGTGGCGATTACATCTTTGGTACGAAGTGATGACAAAATCTTCAAGAGCAAATCATCAGAGAGATTACTAATCATGTCCATATTTGAAACCCTTAAATTAAACCCCTTTTCAACCCTAAATCCTAAACCGAAGTTACACTACCAAAAACAGTAGCAAGAAACACCAGAGGGGTTATGCAATCCAAAGTTCCAGCTTCCTAAATCTCTCTAAGGAGTTTCTCAGGAAATAAACAAATACCCATCGAATCAAGCAGAAGCCCTAAAAACTCAAAGCCGAACCATGAAATGCGAGGAGAAGAGAAGAAACCCAAAAACTAGAAGATGATGTAGAATAAAAAAAGACAGATACTTTTCCATGAGATTGCTTCTGTTTCTTCGTGCTTAAAGGAAAATATTAGGGATTATGATTTGGAAGCTTGAAGAGAGTGTGAGAGTGAGGGAGTGGTAGTGAGTGACAAGCTATATCATCGAAATGATTAAAAAAGTGAAATTGGGCTCAACGTATATTGCCCAAATTTTAATACTTAAGGCCCAAATAAAATATTGGACAGCACAAGTAATTAACTAATTGGGTGTCAGGAACA
>CM051391.1:6171991-6195816 GCA_028015245.1 Cardamine occulta | reverse complement strand
AGTAAGAATAGTGTATCTCGGTTTTTTCAGAAAGAAAATCTTAACATGTACATCTAGTTATGATCAATTTTCCAATAGAACCAAACAAAACAAAGTTTCCAATCAAGATCATATTTTGCTATTTTGGTTTATTTAAATCAACTAGCAAGAATTAAGCAGTTTTTTAAAGAGTGTTTTTTTTTTTTGGGTTAGACCAAAGCCAGTTTAATTAAGTATTTCGGGCTGAAACTCGTACGTCAACCTACTGAAATTTTATATTTTCAATCCGCCCAGCAGTTTTGAATTTAGAGGGTTAAAATTCTTTGAGGAGTTTGATACGTCATTGATCTAAAAACTACTTAGTTTAATTATGAACTTTTGTTTTCTTGATAAAGGGTTAGTTAATTATGAACTTATCATTGAAGAGGTAGCTCGAACCTAAAAAGTTGGTTTAAAAACTTAAAAGCAGTTCTATAACTTTTTTTGCAAATTTTTGTTGTTGTGATTGGTGTGATCTTGATTGCATGATTTAACCTCTGCCGTTCTTGAATTACTTTGTATACAAGGGAAAGAAACAAAATTGTGTTTCAGGTTAATTAAAGACTTAAAATTTGTATGTTTCTTCTAGATTTCAAAATATTCATTAATTTGATTGTTTCAGTCAAGATTTGAATTTATCTGATCAATTCTGGTTTGCCGCCAGGAGACCGAACATTACATGCACTGAACAAGTCAACATGACGTCAATTGTTTGAAAATTCAAATAAAATTATTTTAATCTATGAAAGTAGAAAGATTTTGTTCATTATTTTCAGTATAAACATTAATTGACCATTTATGTATAATGCAAGTAGTAATTCTATAAAGTTTATCGTAGAACATAATATTGTCATATAACTTTGTTCATATAGTTTATAGTAAAGTGACCGGCTAACCGGTTGAACAAATGACATTCTATTGTTTTTTTTATGGGTTGCAATTGAAATTTCTGAAATGTTATCTTGATGTATTTTCTTGCCTAGTATTATGCACAATCCTCGGGATATCTTCATCTTTTGAATCCTTAATATACGAGAACATAAATCGTAAGATGCAAGTTAAGTTTATGTTACTTACCCGACAAGAAAATCCTTGGTTGGTCTACGTACAATTAAGAAATCTAAATATTCATTTATATTTTAAGTAATTCGTAAATATACAATTTTGTTTTCTTCGGATTTGCATTTTGCCCTGTATATATATATAAATATATTGTGGTACTTTTGAAAATAAACTTGAAACATGCATATGTCCTAAAAAAAAATAGATGAAGTAGATTCAGGTAAAACCGTAAAAGTATAACAAATAGGATAATATTTTTCTATTAGCCCGCTTAAGAAGAAGTGAAGAACTGCTAAAGATGTGGATCAATATGATACAATTTTATTACATATCGATATATCAGTATAACTATATAAAGCTTATAAAATAATAGGAATTCATTCTAAAAAAAAATATGAATTCATTATCTCGGCTGGATAACCAGTCCGAAATTATTTTAATGTAAATGTAAGGTTGACTATAAAATGAATTCATACTTCATTTCTCAAGAACAAAAGTAAATTTAACATACAACGCTAAGTGGCATGTGCTAATTTTTAACAATTATTTATTTACGTTTGTTAATAACATACATTTCACAGGAATTGTATGCAAATAGTTTCCACAACAACAATATTCATACATAACTGCGTGCCATTAAATCACATATCTTCGTCTTTAAAAAAAAACAAATTAAAGCCTAATTTCTTCTATGTTCAATCAGTACACATATACAGTAGAACCTCTATAAATTAATATTCGATAAATTAATAAACATTATAAATTAATAAAATTTGCTGATTCCAAGTCGGACCGATGTAAAAATGAACAAAATTCTATAAAATAATAATTTTTTTAGAATCTCTATGTAAATATATGGTCCCATTAATAACATAAATTAAAAATCATGTAAATTTTCATATATATATATATAAAGATAATATAATTTTGTTTTTATGAATTTATGTTAGAATTCGTAAATAACTTTTCTTATATAAAAAATATTATGTTGTATTTTAAACTATCTTACTGTTATAATGTAAATAAATTTTTCATAAAATAAAACAAAATTTTCTATAAATTTTTAAATTATAAATATCCATAATTTTTATTTCAATAGTAGTATAGACTGTTTAAATACAACAATTAAGATTACTAATCATAAATTTAAAATTTATATTAATTATTTATATAAGTGAATTCATCTATAATCTTTGTTATTTATTATCAAAATAATTTAATTTTCTTTTAAATTTTAAACTTTCAAGTTTAAAAATATTAAAATTTATAATATTCAATACATTAATTTTATTTAGATAAAAAAATTTTAATTTATTTATTTATAATTTTTGACAAAAAATCTCTATAAATTAATAAATATTATTTTATACTATAAATTAATAAATATTAATTTATAGATAAATTAATATCACTATATATTAATAAAATATCATAGTTCTAATATTATTAATTTATAGAAGTTTTAGTGTATGAATGTTTACTTTTTAGTCCTAACCGGCGTTCTGTGATTAAAATGTAAAGAAGCAGTTTATTTTATTTAAAAGAATGTAAGACGATAATTATTGTCTACCAATATCTTAAGGGGACTTAAAGTGGGTGTGGACTGTGATATGATCTATATCAACTTTCCATCAACCAATCAGAGAACCTTTTTCTATCTGTAACCTAAAGAATTAAGAAAATTTGCCATAAGTGGGGAATAAAAAAAAAGAAACAAAAAATTACAGGCCTATTTTAAAAAATGAAAAAAAAAAAGAGAAGAAGAAAAATAAATTTCAAGCCTAACACCTGGAGAAAGAGATAAAAGAAAAAGGATCCAAGAAACAACAAACTAGTGGATGTTGAATTATTTCTCTTGTTGAAGCAACTTTCTTTCTACCACTTATTATTACACACACACACTTGATCTATTGGATTCACACACATTTTAATTACTTGGATTTCAATGAGTATACTTTAAATACGAAACGATATGAATAAAATTAGTCTCATAACTTCAGCTACACTCGTTCCAAACGTACAAACATATTACCATACACTATGATTTGGAATGACTTATGCCGGGCCTTGTTTGCTGCACCTTCGTCAAGGAATGTCTAATAATTAATTTCTTGAGGATTTTTTTTTTTGGTAATATTCTGCGAATATGATAGATGATATTAATTTTTTAATTATATATTACCAGTAAACATACTAATTATTGGGAAAATATACAGTGTATCAAGTTTAACCTAAAATTATTACAAAATATAAGTTATTAAATGATATATTTTGTATAGTGCGGAATCAAAATGATGTTTTTAAATTAGTATAGTCACATTTTTTTTGATGTAATAGTACAAAATGATATTGAGAAACCGTATCAGTCAGACCAAAAACATCATTTAGACGGATGAAATCTTACACATTTAGAGATAACTATATAAATATTACATAAGAAAATGTTAGAAATATGCATTCGATTTCTATCGGATTATGGATTTCATGTAACTTATTATAATAATAAACAATAAAAATGTTTAAAAACTATTTAATAAATAAATTTTGAATTTTTTTACAGACACTTTTTCGTTACTTTCTATATTAATGTAGTAGTTATTAAGAAACATTAAGGGTGAATGTGCGTGATGATATCATATATGAAGGAAACAAATTATGCGTAGCTTTTGAGTGGAACATTAATCTTGTGCGTATGTATATTTTAATGATAAATAAGTGTATATAATAGCAATGTTAGGTAAGGTGTCTATGGGATATTTCATATTTTTCATCTAGTTAGTTGATGCTAATTAATTATTCACATCAAATCTACTTACTAACCTTTTTACTTTGTCAAACTCAAACCAAATCTATTTACTAACTAATTATAATATTTTACACTTGTCATTTACTTATAATATTTATACAATGTCTACGGGTTTTGTAAAAAATAAAAAATTTGATAAATTAAACACGGATTGTTGCACTATAATGCATAGGACCAATTTATTTATTTGTTTGACGGCTCATAGTAACAAATTTTTTAAAAATACTAATTTACTGTAATAAGAGAGTGATAATTAGATATATTTATTTCGGGAAAGCCTAATGCATAAAAGTTTTGCTTTAATAAATGGATTACAATTGTCTTTTTATTTGTTAGCGGTATAGATGTAAAATAGCTCTGCCTGTGAGAAATGAGTACATCCGTTTTTGTAGAGAGATTGGTCGATTTAAAATATTAAACCACTTTGTGAAATTATCCACTAACATAGTATTATTGTATTAAAATGAAATGAGACATCTCTGAATTGTGAACGACGCCAAAGTAGAAAGAGATGTGAACACAAAATTTTATCGAGTAGCCAAAAAAAAAGAAAAGATCAACAAGAAAGAATTGGGAAAGGCAAAGGCGCACGCTTAGACAAAGAGAAAGCGATCGAGAAAAACAAAAGTATAAAAAAAGAAGAAGAAATTTAAAGAGAGTTGTGGACTGAAAATGCGCTTATGTACATGCGCACTATTATACAAACATCCCCAAAAGTAAATGAAAATTAAATAAAATAGTAGAGAATGGTTGTTGGTTTAATTTGGATTTGATTTTTTCCTATTTCATTATAGTACTTAATCCGAATCTGTTGAATTCTTTTATTTTCCATATAGCAAAATTGTTAGCTAAAATTAACTTTCTGAGTTGAGTCCCTTGGTCAAAAAAAAAAAAAAGAATTTAGAATTCCGATTTAAAACAATTTGAACCTAAACCAGAGAGAATTGTAACCGGAGTGGACGAGAACAAACCGGACACGAGTGGTTAATTTCTTATTTCTTTTTCAGTCTTTGTTTTTGTTTGCTGAGTTTATGTTTTGATTTGTCAGTGGAAAAAGAGAAGTGGGACCCATCTCTCCGCCATAGCTTAAAGACCTCTTTCTCTCCCACCTCATAGAGTCATAGCTCTGAACCCATCATTGCCACGACGAATCTCTCTCTCTCTCTTTCATCTTCTCTTTACCTTTTGATTCTTCAAAAAAAGAGAGAAAGAAAGAAACACAAAAGAGAAATTCTAAGAATAGAAATTGAGAGCTAGTAGTAGTTATATGGGCATGAGTATGTAACTTACAAGTTTACAAGAGAGACTATAAATAAAAGATTTCATTTCTGAATAAATATTGTAATCTTCTTTTGTGTGTCTTGTTTGGTGATAATGGGTAACTGTTGGTGTGGATTTGAGCCCTTTAATCACAGAGTTTCTGCTAACGCTAAATCAGGTTTCGTTTTTTTTTTTCTTCTTCTTAATTTAATTTTGTTATTTTTTCTGGAAATTCTATGTTTCTGCATATTTCCAATATTTTTTCGCCTGAAATTACGAGATTTACTTATGGGTTTTACCCGAAAAAGGATGCGCAAACTATGAAAATATTTGTCGGTTAATTCCAAAAATATTCAATTGACTGTTCCTTTTTTTTTTTTACTTTCCTGGGTTGGGTTCTGATTATGCTCTGTTTATATTCATTCCCCTTTTCTGGTTTTTTCTTCTTGTAAAGTTATGTTCTTGTTCAATTAGTTTTTTTTTTCTAAGATAAAGATTTTATTCGTTTCTCTCTATTCTACAAGTTTGGGCTCATTTGTTTAGAATCTTGACTAAGCGATTTATAAATTGTATTTTTTTCTTCTTGTTCTATAGTCTCCTTCCATTTTATCTCTCTCTCTCTTCTTAATCTTCTAAATGGGTCCATGCCAAAGTCACACTTTTAGTTATATAGTATATGTTCTTGGATTCTTAATCTTCTAAATGGATTCTATTCAGTTCAAAGATTCTAAACCAACCAAACATTGGCTTCTTTGTCTAAAACTCTGAAACTTTTGCAGAGTCACCTAAAGAACAGAGTCCAACAGAAGAAGATACACATATTAAGGAAGTTCAGAAGCTACCATCAAACCCAAAAGAAGTAGAAGATCTAAGACGTGACTCAGCAGCTAATCCTCTTATAGCTTTCACATACGATGAGCTAAAGAACATTACTAGTAATTTCAGACAAGACAGAGTTCTTGGTGGTGGTGGATTTGGTAGTGTCTACAAAGGTTTTATAAAAGAGGATTTGGTTGATCAAGAAGTTCCTCAACCACTTCCTGTCGCCGTTAAAGTTCACGATGGCGATAATAGCTATCAAGGTCACAGAGAATGGCTGGTTAGTCTCTCTGTCTTTTACTTGTCTTACAAGTATCTTTGCAGCCGTGACATATGAGGAATGACCTTAAGATTCTTATCTGTAGTCTTTGATGTTTTGTAGGCAGAAGTGATATTCTTGGGACAGCTTTCACATCCAAACTTAGTGAAATTGATTGGTTATTGCTGTGAGGGTAATCACAGAGTACTAATCTATGAGTACATGGCTCGTGGTAGCGTGGAGAGTAATCTTTTCTCAAGTGAGTTTTTACGCTTATTTTGTCTTCTTGCTGGAAATCGTTCTTGAATGGATTATGTGTATTCTTTTGGTAGGAGTGTTGCTTCCTCTTTCATGGGAAATTAGAATGAAGATAGCTTTCGGAGCAGCGAAAGGACTTGCTTTTCTTCACGAAGCAAAGAAACCCGTGATTTATCGCGATTTCAAAACCTCAAACATTCTTCTAGATATGGTTAGTACTTAGTAGTATTATTATATCAAAGCTCTTCTCTTGTCCATTATTGACACAATTGTGGAGGTTTCATATTGATGTTGTAACAGGAGTACAATGCCAAATTATCTGACTTTGGACTTGCTAAAGACGGTCCTGTAGGAGATAAATCCCATGTTTCCACTCGTATAATGGGAACTTATGGCTATGCAGCTCCTGAATACATCATGACAGGTAAATAATAGCACAGTTTCTAGAACTAATTAAAAGGACAAAATTTTGTATGAGTTTTCTTCACGAAGATGCTTTCGGATATGCAATGAGTTTGTTGTATTTTGATTCTTTATGATGATATTATATGTTGCATTTTTTCTCGGTAATAGGTCATTTGACACCAGGGAGTGATGTGTATAGCTTTGGTGTAGTTCTGTTAGAGCTTCTAACTGGAAGAAAATCATTAGACAAATCACGGCCTACGCGTGAGCAAAACCTTATAGATTGGGCTCTTCCATTGTTGAAGGAGAAGAAGAAAGTCTTGAATATTGTAGACCCAAGAATGAACTGTGAATACCCGGTTAAAGCGGTTCAAAAGGCTGCAATGTTAGCTTACCATTGCTTGAACCGGAACCCGAAGGCTCGGCCTTTAATGCGAGACATTGTAGATTCTTTGGAGCCTCTTCAGGCCACTGAAGAGGAGACTTTATTAGTCCCCACTGTTCAAAAAGCAGTAATTACCATTATCGACGAAATGCCTAAGAATGGGTTGAAGAAAGTTGAAGAGTTCAAGAATGTTGAAGAACTTAACAACGTTGAAGAAGTGAAGAAGGTTGAAGTGGTGAAGAAGGTTATTGAAGATGATGATAGTTCACATTTTAACTGATTACTTTGTTTCTTTAGTTTTCTTTATATACAATTTGAAACGTGAAAAAAACTAGATTGTTTTATGTGTATTTTGACTAAATACAGATTCAAAGAGAGATACAGAGGTTTGTGAATTTTCTTGTTTTATTGGAAATACAAAGCTTGAACCTTTCTCTGTTCTCTCAACCACAGATTCCGCTGTTGTGTTTGATTTGCGATTGCCAATATGTGGTTTTGGAAAATAGGGGGGCCTTCAAATTACTAGTACATTTTATTACAATTATTTGAATAGACCATCGATGACTTATTCATGGTGTTTCTTCATACCACCGGGAACTAGGTAACCTGCGAAGAAAATCACAAGCAAATCAAAGGTATAATCAATCTATAAGATATCACATTTACCTAAGTAACTCTAAAACATATCTACTAATGAAGTGAAAAAATGAATTCACTCAGCTACTTTTTACTTTAACGGCCACATAATGTTTAACATGTCAACATGAGTTTGATCTTTTACCCAATCATAAATATATAAATATATATGAACAACAAAACTACACAAGATACCGATTGATTAAGTAATACATATCGTTTATAAGATCGCTAAACATTTAGATATATTTTATATTATATTTTTTTGAGAAAATACCATAAAAAACTATTAACTTTACAATTTTTTCCAACTAAAACCTCCAACTATTTGTGTTTCCAAAACAAACATTTAAATTGATAAAAATTTCCAACAAAAACCTCAAACTATTTTTGTTTAAAAAAAAACATCTAAGTATAAAGTTTTTCTTACTTAAACCCTCAAATTTTTAATATTGAGCCCCATTGAGAGTTTATAATAGATCAACGATAACTCCTATTAACTATTTATTAACTATTTTTGTCCATTTATTATATATTTTTTGTTGTTATTTAGTTATTTACTAAGGAGAAAATCGGTTTACAACTACAGAAAATTGATTTATTCATCTACGGTTCATATTCGAAACTGACAGAGTTAACAAATATTTAACAGGTGTTTGCTGTGTTAACTTGAATTATCGTTGACCATCAGTTAACCCTCAATTAGACTCAATATTGAGTTTTTTTCATCTAAGATTTTTATTCGAAATAGACAAAATTAACAAATAGTTAACATGCGTTCGTGGAGTTATCATTGACCGTCAATTAACCTTCATTGAGATCAATATTAAGAACTTGAGGGTTTAAGTAAGCAAAACTTTATACTTGGAGATTTGTTTTGAAAACAAAAATAATTTGAGGTTTTTGTTGGATAATTTTATCAACTTGAAGGTTTGTTTTGGAAACATAAATAGTTGGAGATTTTAATTGGAAAAGGTTGTAAAGTTGAAAGTTTTTTATGGTATTTTTCCTATATTATACTACTATTCTAATTTTGACTACATAGGACTATTACTACATAATATACTACATTTAAATTCAAAAATCGCATTAGATTGTTGTTTGTAATTGTAATGTGTGACCAGAATAATGTGGGTTGGGACTTACTTCCACAGTGTGAACCAGGAACAAGGGGACGACCACAAGCAGTGACGACATTGACGAGCTTTTGCATATCAATGACATCTTCCATTCCCTTAGTAATGACTTCACAGATACAATTCAATCCAACGATATGGACAAGAGTGCAACAACCTTCGGATGGTCTTGGCGGAGTTGGCAGCTCCTTATAGAGAGAGTCTGGACAACCAATCAGAACTTCAATACATGAATCATTACATCCCTCTCCTTCAATTTGAGAGGAGGACAACAACATCATTACTATTAGAAACTGACAAAATATTTGTTCTTATTGTGAATCAAAGTGAATTGTATATCTTATTCCATGAATAATAGGGAGTATATATAGGAATACAAGGGAGAGAATATTCTAAAAGATGGGGTTATAATAGACATCCATCTAATGGGTTCATAACACTCCCCCTTGGATGCTATTATAGTAAAAATTATTCCTATTGCGCATAAAATAAATGCTGCCTCATTAAAAACCTTACCAGAAAAATCCAGTGGGAAAAACCGTGGTTAAGAGAAAAAGAGTGCAGCGCATATTTACTCCCCCTGATGAATACATCTGTCAAGATCCTTGAGGCGACGGAGTCCAAGAAGATGAACTAACTTCTTAAAAGTAGCAGTCGGAAGCGCCTTGGTGAATAAGTCTGCCAAATTATCGTTTGAACGAATCTGTAGAACACTAATATCACCTTTCTTCTGCAGCTCATGTGTGTAGAAGAATTTTGGTAGAATGTGCTTTGTTCTACCACCCTTGATGTATCCTTCCTTGAGTTGGAGCTTCTTTTCCTATAGATATACCACAATCTTCTCGTATATGTTGAATGACCGACCTTAACCATATACACTCGCGACTGGCTTCGTGAATAGCTAAAATAGCTACAATGGTTTGCTTCATAGAACGCCATGAGATAGGAGTACCACCGCATGTGAATACATATCCTGTCTGTGACCGAGCATTATGTGGATCAGATAAGTATCCTGCATATGCAAAACTAATCAAATCTTCTTTGGTTTGGTTAGAAAAAATAGACCCATGTCTTTCGTTCCTTTGAGGTAACGAAGTATATGTTTAATCCCATTCCAGTGCCTTAGAGTTGGACATGAGCTAAACCTTGCCAATAAGTTTACTGCAAAAGATATGTCAGGTCTTGTATGGCTAGCAAGGTACATCAATGCCCCTATTGCACTTAAATATGGTACTTTAGGACCAAGAATTTCTTCAGTGTCCTTCTTAGGACCAAATAGATCTTTATCCACATCAAGTGATCTTACATCCATTGGACTGCTCAGTGGATGTGCTTGATCCATAGAAAATCTCTTAAGCAGTTTTTCCGTATATGTTGTTTGATGCACAAGGATTCCTTTTTCTAAGTGTTCTATCCGTAATCCCAAGCAGAATTTTGTCTTTCCCAGATCTTTCATCTCAAATTCTTTTTTCAAGTATTCTACTGTGTGTGAAATCTCGCCAGAAGTTCCAATAATATTCAAATCATCTACATATACTGCAATTATAACAAATCCTTGCTCAAATCTCTTTATAAATATGCATGGGCTGATGGGGTCATTCTTATAACCTTCTTTTGATAAGTAATCACTTAGGCGATTATACCACATGCGCCCTGATTGTTTTTGCCCATAAAGAGATTTATTCAACTTTATACAGTAATGTACTCGTGAACTAGGATTTGCTGCTTCAGGCAGTTTAAATCCTTCTGGGACTTTCATATAAATATCATTGTCCAGTGGACATTAATTCTAACTGGAGCATTTACAGCTGGTATATGTGACTTCATCACTCTATTTGGGTCAGCGAAAGAATCTGGCAACTGATTCGCTAAAGCTCTGTAAATGAATTATCTTTTGGACTTCTAACTCACTTTCTTTAGTCCGAGGATCAAGATAAGACAATGATAATTCATTCCAGCGAATTTCTTTTTCCAGCTTATTATTTTTTCCACCTAATGTTGGAAAAATTGATTCATTAAAATGACAATCAGCAAACCGAGCCTTGAATAAATCCCCCGTGGATGGCTCTAAAAACTTGATTAACGATGGAGAATCGTAACCAACATATATTCCTAACCTCCTTTGAAGTCCCATCTTAGATCGCTGTGGTGGAGCAATTAGAACATATACAACACATCCAATAACTTTTAGATGGGAAATATTTGGTTCATGACCCAAAATCAATTGTGAAGGGGAGAACTTATGATTACTCGTTGGCCTGGTGCGAATTAGTTCTGCCCCATGCAATATAGCATATCTCCAAGCAGAAATTGGAAGTTTTGATTTCATAATTAATGGTCTAGCAATTAATTGGAGACGTTTGATTAATGATTCAGCCAAACCATTTTGTGTATGAACATGTGGTACAGGATGTTCAACACTTATCCTAATAGACATACAATAGTCATTAAAGGCTTGAGACGTGAATTCACCAGCATTATCAAGACGAATTGTCTTTAAAGGAAAATCTGGAAAATGTGCTCGTAATCTAATCAGCTGAGCAAGTAGCCTCGCAAATGCCAAGTTGCGGGTCGATAATAAGGATACATGTGACCATCTAGTCGATGCGTCAATTAGAACCATAAAATATCTAAAAGTTCCACATGGTGGATGAATCGGTCCACAAATATCTCCTTGTATCCGTTCTAGAAAATTTATTGATTCAAAATTAATCTTGGCTGGTGATGGCTTTATGATTAGCTTGCTTTGTGAACATGTAGCATATGAAAAATCATTAGGGAGAATCATTTGGTTCTTCAACGAATGTCCACATGAATTCATGATTATCTTTCGCATCATCATTGAACCAGGATGGCCTAACCGGTCGTACCATATGCTAAGGTTCTCAGTAAACTTCTGGTTTACTGTAGCATGTGACTTAATCGTACTTTCCATAATAATTTTAGAACCTTGGATAATACTTATGATCTGAAGATATTCACCATTTTTTCGCTCATAGTCTCAATGTGATATCCATTTTTGCAGATATCTTTAAAACTCAAGAGATTTGGGAGAGTATAACGCATCAACTATTTCAAGTTTGCATTCCCATAGGCAATAACATGTATGCTCTTCCTGAGCTTTCAACTATCTTTGCGCTATCCGAGACAGTACTCACACTCGCCTCTTTTATTTTTAAATGAGAAAAATATCTCTTATTTTTCAGGATAGTGTGACTAGTCGCACTATCTGCCAAGCATAAATCTTCACCATCTATAACTTTAAAATAAATAATAATATTAGTAGAATGATCTATAATGCAAACACATGAGTAATAATGTGATAATGCAAACATGTGACTAGCAACATGATGCTTGGTTTTTCATAAAAAATTTTAAAAACATCAGATTAAATTATGGTGCACGAAGAATTTAATGCAACGTGATACATGTTTTTTTTTCTTTCTTAAAACTTTTAAAACATCAGATTAAACTATGATGCATGAAAAATATAATTTAATGCAACATGATAATAAATAAATCAAATTCAATCATGTCCAAAAGCTCAACAATTTATAATATAAAATTAAAACCCAAAACCCAAGAAAACAAGAAACAAAGTCTGAATTGAAATTAGAGCCATAGCTAACAATCATAATAAAATCTAAAAATCACTTTTTCTCTTCACGAGCAAGGAAATCGGAAGTTTCCAAGTGAGTTGTATCACCATAGTCAAAATCATCTTCGCCGTCTTCGTACACCATGTTTGTCTCCACTTTCTTTTCCGTTTGCTTTAAGGATTATTGATAAAGATCAACAAAACGCTTTGGTGTACGACACATTTTAGCCCAATGGTTATTTCCTCCACATCGGTGACAAACATTCTCAGATGTTGATCTCTCTTGTTTGTTACCATTCCACTTCTGGTGAGGTTTCTTGAAAGAAACTCCTCGACCTCGACCTTGGCCTCGACCATATTCATGTCCATATTCACGACCACAACCACGTCTATAGCCGCTTCCCCGGCCACTTTTATTGGCGTGGTTTTGTTCCTTTCTGCCATTTAATGCCATGTTCGCTTCAGAGAATGGCGCAGAACCAGTTGGACGTAATCCATGGTTTTTCATCAAGAGCTCGTTATTCCGCTCAGCCACAAGGAGACAAGATATAAGCTGGGAATACTTTGTAAATTCCTTTTCACGGTATTGTGTCATTAAGACCACATTGTTTGCATGAAAATTAGAGAAGGTTTTCTCTAGCTTATCTGCTTCCGTGATTTTTTCCCCCACACAGTTCTAATTTGGAAGCAATTCTAAACATCGCTGAGTTATACTCAGCTACAGACTTAAAGTCTTGTAATCTTAAATAGACCCAATCATAGCGAGCTCTGGGTAAGATTACAATTTTCTGGTGATCATATCTTTCTTTCAGATTTTCCCAGAAAACCTGTGGATCTTTTACCGTTAGGTACTCATTTTAAGGTCTTCGTAAAGGTGACGGCGAATGAAGATCATAACTTTCGCTTTGTTTTGTCCTTCCTCTGCGTTTCCAGTGATGATTGTTTGACCAAGCCTTTTTGCATTTAGCCAAAATTCAGCATCTAAAGCCCATGCCAAATAGTTGTCTCCAGAAATATCGAGAGCAACAAAATCAAGGCTTGCTATATTCGACATAGTGTACTAAAAAATATAAACGAAGATATTATGTTTTGCATAAACAATCGTACAATACTCATAAATTAAACGATAGTGCATAAATCAGTTTTTTTTTTTTATAATACATACATTTTCTTTCAATTCTGTGAAAATAAAACTTAAAATTTCGTATAGAAAATGAAAATAAATAAGTGATGTTTTTATAAAACGATGCATATGATGATATGAATCAAAATAATATAATCAAACGTGATGACACTTTAATATAATATAGATATGTATTTATGAATCAGACAAACGATAAAGTGATAAATGAATCTTATTTTATTCAATTAACGTAATCAAAATTAGCATGAAACAGATTATTATAAACAATTGTAAGAACTGGTCATGATTAAAATCAACAGATCTCGAGATGATAAAGACATGGGCACTAAGTGATAATAAACAATAAAGAAAACATGATCAATCAATAGTAAATTTAAAATCTAAGAGATAGATACGTTCATAATCAAAGTTCTCCGATCAAAGATAAATCAGTTAACACGTATACACACAATTAACTATATCGACACGTGTTATATTATATATTGACTAAAATTATGAAAACAATTAAAGAAGAGGTGACTTACCTCGATGATGGTGAGATCGTAAAAAAAAAAACAAAAAAGGCGGTAGAGGAAACGATTAGGGTTTTGTTTGCTCAGGCAGCTAGGGTATCGTGCTGATAACGTATTGTGAATCAAAGTGAATTATATATCTTATTTTATGAATAATAGAGAGTATATATAGAAATACAAGGGAGATAATATTCTAGAAGATGGGCTTATAATGGACATCGATCTAATGAGTTCATAACAGTTCTTTCAAATTTTCTTTTTTGCTTCTTTATTTGTCTTTTCTTTTTCTCTCCTTTACATATGTTATATTGTATACAAAAATGAGATTACAATCACATTTTGCTTTTTATGGCAGTAGACCTATATATATATAAATCTTTTAAACAAAGAAGATATTTGAGAATTTGATAGGTTATTCTATTTATAAAGAAAACAAATAATATCTTTTAATTATCTTCCTTTCTTAAATATGTGGCAGACTGGCAACGTAACCGTCATTGACTAGATAATTCCATAAAAGTTTTATGACCGTTAAGGTCAAACCCACAAAATAGATTCATTTCTTCATTTCATTAGTAGATTTATGATCTCTTAATATATACTAGCAGATAACTTTGCTGTGTTTGGGTTTTTTCCCTTTTTATTTTCCAAGTTAACTTAGTTTTCGGTGTATGCATGATTGCACATGAATTAATCATTAGTCAGTATCCTTTTGACTAATATAACATCGAGCATAATGGGCCTGCTTTCATGAAAAAGCCCAATATAGTATTGAGCTACATAGATAAAAAGTCGTATTGGATGAGATGCTCATTACAAGAAGCTCGCTCCCTCGCTCGCACGTGTAGAGTAGAGTTGGTAGGTTTAGGGTTTAAGACTTCTAGATACTTCCAAATTCACTTATTCTTTAGATGACTAGCGATCCAACGGCTTAGATTTAACCTGAGACGCGATCCTCGGACCATACTTGACCGTTTGCACTGCACCAAATACACTTGTGATCGAATAAATGTTATAAAAAATCATAACTTTCCAGTCTCATAAATCGATTTCTTCACGAGAAAACCCTTCCTTTGCTAAAACCCTTTCTCTTGAATCGCTTCTCAGTAAGTGTTTTTTCAGCCATCTTTTGATTTTCGATTTTTGTTTTTTCGAGTGTAGCTGAAAAGTTGTTTGCTTTCAGATACCCTTTTGATTTGCTATTCGATAATTACAAAGTTTGAATCAATATTGTTCTGATTTGATTTGGGTATTTAGGGGTTTCTTAGATCAATGAAGCAAAAAAAAAGTTATGATATTGATGTGTTTTTATTTTTGCAGAGAGTAAAACTATGGCTTCAACCTTTAGCGCAACGTCTTCAATGGGCTCCGCCTTAGCTCCTCCTTCGAATCGATTATCATCTTTTGTTTCGATCTCATCAAGCTCTTTTGGAAAAAGTCAAAGTTTTGCTCAGAGGAAAGCCAGATTTCCCAAAATCTATGCGGCTAAGCAATTACATTTCAACAAGGATGGAACTGCGATTAAGAAGCTTCAAGTGAGTCAATGACTGATTTGTTTCCATTTAACCAATTTTTGTGTGCCTTCTAGTTCCTTATTGAATAACGTATCATTTCATTGTATAGGCTGGTGTGAATAAACTTGCGGATTTAGTTGGAGTTACTCTAGGTCCTAAAGGCAGAAATGTTGTTCTGGAGAGCAAATATGGTTCCCCTAGAATCGTAAATGATGGTGTAACAGTCGCTAGAGAGGTAATTGTGTTTTCTCCTATTGTATCTAATGTATCATCTGGTTTGGTTTGAAATTGCCTTGTAGATTTGAAAAGCTTTGTTATTTGTTAGGTTGAGCTTGAGGATCCAGTTGAGAACATTGGTGCTAAGTTAGTTAGACAAGCTGCTTCCAAGACTAATGACTTAGCTGGTGATGGAACAACAACTTCTGTTGTTCTTGCTCAAGGTCTCATTGCTGAAGGTGTAAAGGTTGGTAATTTATTGTCTTTCTTTGTGAATTAAAGAAACAAATCAATGATTTGTTGTTGATATATGTAAATTAAATTATTTAGGTAGTGGCTGCTGGTGCAAATCCGGTTTTGATTACCAGAGGAATCGAGAAAACCACCAAGGCTCTTATTGCGGAGTTGAAGAAAATGTCAAAGGAGGTACTTTTGAAATAATCAGATTCTTAATCATAGCTCTGTTTCATGTGCTTAAGAGGATTCTTGATCATAGCTCTGTTCTTGATTGCAGGTTGAAGACAGTGAACTTGCAGATGTTGCAGCAGTTAGTGCAGGAAACAATTACGAAGTAGGCAACATGATTGCGGAAGCAATGGCAAAAGTTGGCCGTAAAGGTGTTGTCACTCTTGAGGAAGGAAAAAGCGCTGAGAATAGCCTTTACGTTGTTGAAGGAATGCAATTTGATCGTGGCTATATCTCTCCTTACTTTGTTACCGACAGTGAGAAAATGTGTGCAGAGTATGAGAACTGCAAGGTATTATAGTGTTTATTAGTTGAATCCTAATAGTTGATCAAAATCCGCTGAATTCTTAAACTATATGTCTCTTCTTATTTTTGCAGTTGTTTCTTGTTGACAAGAAAATAACAAATGCTAGAGACATTATCAACGTTCTTGAAGATGCGATTAAAGGCGGATACCCGCTTTTGATCATTGCTGAAGATATTGAGCAAGAGCCATTAGCGACTCTTGTTGTTAACAAGCTTCGTGGTACTATAAAAGTTGCTGCTTTGAAAGCTCCTGGATTTGGAGAGAGGAAGAGTCAGTACCTTGATGACATTGCTGCTCTTACTGGAGGTGAAACCAAATATACTAAATGTTCTTTATTACTGTTTTCTTAATACACAAAATATGATTAGTTTCTTAAAGTTGTGGCGCTTGTTTTCCTCTTTATAGCTACTGTAATTAGAGAAGAAGTTGGACTTCAGTTGGAGAAAGTTGGACCAGAAGTCTTGGGTAATGCTGGTAAAGTGGTTCTTACAAAAGACACTACTACCATTGTTGGTGATGGAAGTACTGAAGAAGTTGTGAAGAAGAGAGTTGAACAGATCAAGAATCTTATCGAGGTAACATTCCAAAAACCAACGAAATTTCCCAAAAAAGTTGGTTTATTTTGCGGTTATTAAGTCTTTTGGCTTGTGTAGGCTGCTGAACAAGACTATGAGAAGGAAAAGCTCAATGAGAGAATTGCTAAATTATCAGGCGGTGTTGCTGTAATTCAGGTGAGATAATAAGAAACAAATCACAATTATAGGTAACAACAATAAGAATATTCTAAACGTTTTGTATTCTTTAGGTTGGAGCACAAACTGAAACAGAGCTTAAGGAGAAGAAACTGAGAGTTGAAGATGCTCTTAATGCTACAAAGGTAACAACATCATCTCTTAGCAAAGAGTCTTAAAATGTTTCTACATGTTAAACTGTTAAAACCTTCAAAATATATTTCAGGCTGCTGTGGAAGAAGGTATTGTTGTTGGAGGAGGATGCACTCTGCTAAGACTTGCATCGAAAGTGGATGCCATTAAAGAGACTCTAGCAAACGATGAAGAAAAGGTTAGTCCAGAAGAGTTGCACAGCAGGAAAAATCCATAAATGATGAGTTTGCAGGTTATAAAGTCTTTTTACAAATCATCTTGACCTCTACAGGTTGGAGCTGGCATTGTTAAGAAAGCATTGAGCTACCCGTTGAAGTTAATTGCCAAGAACGCTGGTGTCAATGGCAGTGTCGTCAGCGAAAAGGTAAACAATCTCCTTATACAGATTGCAAGTTTTAGTCTTTTGAAATGTAAACTAAGTGAAAGGCTTTTTTTTTTTTTCGGTTGACAGGTTCTCTCTATTGACAACCCAAAACATGGTTACAACGCTGCAACGGGCAAATACGAAGATCTAATGGCTGCAGGAATCATTGATCCAACCAAAGTGAGCAAAGTTTCTTACTATTTCACAGATTTTAAATCTTCACTTTCGAGTGCTAACGAGTTTTTTTTCTTCTTTTTTAGGTTGTGAGATGTTGCTTAGAGCATGCTTCATCTGTGGCTAAAACATTCTTGATGTCTGATTGTGTTGTTGTGGAGATTAAGGAGCCTGAATCAGCAGCTCCTGCTGGTAACCCTATGGACAATTCAGGTTTGTCTTAGTTCCTTTTTATGGAATCTCTCCTCTGAATCATTGGTGAATTCTTGAACTGGTTTTTTGCTATTTCTCTTTTGATTTTCAGGTTATGGCTTCTAAGTTAGTAATGAGAAGAGAGTAGTCTCTGAGGAAGCAAAAGCCACGACCAAGTTCTTTGATGTCTGATCTGAAACACATATTATCCGATGTAAATTATATGTTTTTCCCTTGAACTGAAGAACATATACATTAGTTTGGTTTTGTGTTCTCTGAACCAAGAACAAGTCTTTGAATATGAGAAATGTTTTCTTTTTTTCTTAGCTTTTACTGCACGGTGGATTGTCAAGAAAAATTATATGATTTGCAAATTTGCGATGACCAATGGAATTGAGGTGATTTGATCACTACAATTTTTCTTTTTAAAGTTTAATGATTTTACTTTTCTATTTAGAGTAATACTAGAAGGTTAGTTGTTTATATTTTGTAAAAATTTCAATTAATAATAAAAAATACTGCTGACGACAAAAAAAATACTGCATAATACAAATGGTAGGATAAGTAAAATTAAATTTTGTAAAAATATGAAAATCAAATTAAATATATATATATATATATATTAATTATGTTCATATATATTTCTTTTCTACTTAAACAGTTGGGTACTTAATAATAT
Source organism: Cardamine occulta (assembly GCA_028015245.1). NCBI lineage: Eukaryota > Viridiplantae > Streptophyta > Magnoliopsida > Brassicales > Brassicaceae > Cardamine > Cardamine occulta. The sequence goes on along the minus strand of CM051391.1, from coordinate 6,176,723 downwards.
TATTCGATTCTTTAATCATACAGTTTATGACCTAAGTATCAGACTAAGAAAAACCTCTAGACTTTAACTGCTCAGAGGAGTTCCCTAAAAACTAAAAAGACTACATTTAAACAAAGAGATCGAGGGGCAGTTAGTGCTTTCCTATATTTATTTCATTCTTTTGTTCTTCATGTAACAAAAATTTGCTGGTGAGAGCAGTTTTCTAAAAAATTAGAATATTTAAAAACCAATCATTTGCTGAGTTGAGAAAACCCCTAACCATTTTGAGTATTTAAGTTCACAATCCTTTTGATCAAGTAAAAAAACTCTCAATCCTCATAATCACTTATTTGGGCTTGTTCATTGATATTTTCAAATGGTCAAAACCACATTTGTTGAGTTTTAAAGTTCATAACAAACTAAAAGAAAGAAAAAAAGTAGCAAGGGATTTTCCTAGAAATTTCATTCTAAATTTTTGGTTTATTCTTGAATCTAACAAAGTCTTTATCAAGGAGAAAAAGTTTCTACCAACTTTAAAACATTTTCAAAGTCAATCATACTTTAAAAATTGCAAGTGGGTTCCACCATGACTCATGTTTAACCTTTAGTTTTAGGTTTGTTCATTAGATTATTTTTAGAAAACTGCAAATTTAGAGTTTCAAAGTTGATAATGAATCTAAGTAAGAGAGAGCCTTAGTGATCTACCTTGAAATTTCATTTTATTTTTGTGGTTTATTTTTCAATCTAACAAATAACACTATTGATAAAGAAAAATCTGTAACTTTTAAAGCATCTTCAAAGTCAATCATACTTCAAAAACTGTAGATAAATTATCAGTTTCGCAAAAATACCAAAAGATTTTAGCTGAATTTTTTTGTTTTACATGATTTTTTATTAGTTAAAGCGCTTGTGCCACGTAAATGCACACAAAAAGTCTATTTGATCCACTGTTTAAAAATAATCGAATTATAATATTTTGTTTCTCAATTACATTTGAACTTTAATCCAAAATGTAAAATTTGTCTTAAGTCTGAGAACCCCCTGCCCCCCTGTAAGTTTGCTAAGAAGTTAGGAGGAATCAAAATCCAATTTCTGTTTTGTTCTTACTAATTTGTTGGTTTCATAATCTAACAAAGAATATTACTGATGAGAAAAAATTTCTACAACTTTTAAAACATTTTCAAAGTCAATAATAATACTTCAAAAACTGCAAAGAAATTATACTATTTTTGCAAATATATCAAACGATTTTACCGCACATTTTTCGTCTAAACGACTTTAAACATTAGTGTGATTTGTACCTGTGGATACTAAAGCAATCCACTTTCGAAGCAAAAGCCACAACCCACGAACACATAGTTTGGTCGTGTTTTCCAGATCGAAACAAATCTTTGAACTGACACAATTGTAATTAGCTTATAGATCACGTGATAATGGAAAATATGTTTGATTGCAATAAATTAATAGACTGGGTGCTACGCTAATTAGGGTTTCAGAGGGGCTTGTCACCATTCGCTATATTTTTTTCTTTTCTCAAGAAGGTTTATAACAATACACTAATTAACCTACTTTAATGGAACCTGTCAGTTCGAATTCACTTATGGTTATTCAAATTATTATGGTAGCAAAACAATCAATATTTGGAAACAATCAATAGATTCCTAAGTTATTATCTCAAGCAATTGAAAAAACAAAAGGTTTTCTCAAGACTATGACTTTATTTGTTATATTTTCTTACAACTTACGAATTCGTATAAAACTATATATATATATATACTATATTGTTTATTATTTACCCAAAAGAGTGAAACCCTACAAGTAAAGACTCTCCAAGTTGATAGTGAATTTAAGGTAAAAGATAACAATTTAGCAGTTTTCCTAAAAACTTCTTCTGAACTTTTGATTTATTAGTATTTTACACTACAAGAAATATGGGTATTATTAGCAGATGATTAACGCTATTATATGGTTTTGATAGCGTATTCACAAACGCTGTTTTAGCCAGAGCTATTATAGGTCGACCATATACAATAGCGTTTATTATCATCTGCTATTAAATGTTTGTATGTAATAGCGTTTAATTTCTGCAACTATTCCTTTAACTGCAGCGTTTTCTTAAAGCTATAGTTCTATATGTAGTAGCTTTTTGTAAGTGCTACTGAATATTATCTTGTAGCTATACTTAAATGTTATAATTGATTTTGTAGTAGCCTTATGTAAATATATATTAGATTTCGAATGGTCCAAACATTTGAAAATAGATAAAACGATTACAAATATCCTCAAGCACATTACAAGTCTCAAATCCAAGTCTGAATTCATACACAACAAGTCTCATTCCATGTCTTAAGTACCATTACAGTAAGAAATACCACAATTGACAGAAGTTCAATGCAACCAAAAGTAGAGAAGAGCTTCTTACACCAGATTAAATGATGACTACTTTATCCTCTGGCCAAGCTATTGTTGAATCAATTGCATCATTCAAGCACTCAATAAAAGAAGAAGGCCTCCACACTCTTACATCATGTATCTTCAGGATATCAACCCAAACACGAACTGCATTAGGGCCTAAATGGACAAAGTGTACTTCCAGGTCTTGTCGACCAACATCCTTCAGCAACTACAACCATCTTTCTGGTGAGATCCATCAACATGCATTTCTGATTTTTCTTGACGGCAGCTTCTAGAGTGCTTTCCTGCAACAATAACAAAATATTTTTATCAATAAAGGGAACCATTATATACATATACCAAAGACACTTACTAGTATAGAATTACCTGAGATAACTGAGTAGGAGATTCTGAAGATGCTTGTGATTTCTTAACAGGTGCTGCTGGAGTTTCCACATATTGCGAATGAGGAGAGATTGAACCTGTTGGATTTGCACAGCTTGGGTATAATGGGGTTTCCGCATCTGCTAACTTTGAAAGGAACTCATCTTCTTTCATATCCTCTCCCTCAGCTACATCAGCTAACTCACCTTTACTAGCCAACTCTTCATCAAAATATCCAGCAGCTTTGTATAACTGTAAAATCTCATCATTTCACTGATCTACTTCAGCCCCTGAGTTAACTTCTCCATGATGATACCAATCCCTCTGCATCTTGTAAGCCTCATCCATTCCCCTTCTTACAAGATGATCAACAACTTCATTGCTTGAATGACAATCTACATTGTGACAATCACTACATGGACATATTATCATGTCACTGTCTCCTAACGCCGGATAAAGAAAAGTCGTAGCCCCAGTTTCATATGCAGGATCAATTCTTCAATACATGTCAATGAAAAGAAATCAAAGATTAACGCTTAAAGTATCTAATAAGTACACAAAAAGAAACTAAAACTTTTATATCTAAACTAATTATACCTCCATAGATGGACTCATGACTTGTCCAACATTGTATATCCTTCTTGACAACGGTTTAAATAGCAATCCAAACCAGTACGCAAGATGGAAGCATAACAGAAAAATAAACACCAACAAAAATCGAAAGGGTCTAAACATTCAAAACAAAACCAATAGAAATTTGCTCAGTGTGTCTAACCTTACGAGATAAACTGATGTCAAAGGAAGTCGTCGAATCCCCAAATTTGAAATCAGCTTAACTTGGAAACAAATAAATGAAATTAATGGAGTAATATAACAGAAATTAGCAACATAAAAAAACCCCTCTTTCTAAATCGAGATAACCCTAACTTGGACTTCGAATTTGAGTTACACAAACTGTAAGATAAAAACCCTAATTGACAAATAGAACAACTAAGGGAAGTAGAAGAAACTGGAATCAGACCTATACTGCAGCAGCGATCTAAATTGTTGCTGAAATATGTGCCGGAGAAGAAGAAATCGACGAGAGATATGACTGACGGAGCTTAAGATTCGTCTTCGAGGTAGCCGGAGCTTAATGTCACCGGCGAAAGAAGTAAAGAAATCAGTGTTCGTGAGAGGCGAAATCTCTTCGGCGAGCTCGAGATTCGTCTCCGTTTTTAAAATGCTATCATATACAGCTAAATCCAGAATACTAATATTTATAGCAGTTTCGAAAATGAGCTATTATGATAAAGCAACGCCTCTGATATGAATCACCCCAAAAAACCTAAGAAAACTCATTCATTTTCTAACATTTTGAGGTATTTCAGCACTATTTAGTAAGACTGCTCATTAAACAACGCCTCTGATATGAAGCTTCTATCGAACCACTATTATTTGAGCACCATTTGGTAAGGCTTCGATCTACATCCAACTTCCACAAGAAATACTTACATATTTGCTAAGTTTTAAAGTTATAGATTTGAGGTGAGCATATAAAGACCAAATACGGTAAATTTAAACACTATATAAATGAGGAACTTGACTACAAAACTACTCGATTTTATATAATTTTGGAAGGTCATTCTAAACAAGTTTACAAATGAAATTTTATAAACTAAAACCCTAAAGATATGGGCTAAAAATCAATATAGTAAAATACACTATACGCTAGACATACGTTGAGGCACTGTATAGCGTATAGACATATATACGGTCGTTTATGCGGGGACTATACGGTGAATATTTTTTTGTAGAAAAAAATATAATATATATATATATAATCAATTTTTTTTATATATACATATATATATATAGTTATATATACATATATGATCCATATGATATGGGTCAAAAATTTATATCATTTATATGAAAACTAAAATAGTTGAATATCAAATATTACCAGAATAACTAACAAAAATATCTTAAAATA